>JAQGCC010001907.1:0-20779 GCA_034698905.1 Xestoiulus laeticollis | reverse complement strand
TGACCTCTGTGATCCAATCAGGGGACGGGAGTGCGTTGCACATTTTGGTTGTGCGGAGGTGAAGATCTGGGCACTAGCTACTTCTGCTGCTTTTTTTTTTTATATATGATCACTTAATTATGGAAAATAACCTAACTGAGAGACTTGGTCTGATAATGCCTATTTTTATCTGAGCATTTCCATTCATTGTCTCATTGAACCTAATAACATTTATAAATTATTTTGTTATGATTTTTATATGTTTGATTATAAAAATAAGTTGTAGTTTTTTTAAGTTTTAATGTCTGGTCACTATGACTGGGAGATAATTTTAAGAAAACTAAGTCTTGAATCTTTCTGAAAATCTAATAATCTCAATTGAAACTCAAAATTGCTTACTATTTACTGGCATATTTAAAAAAAACAAAAAAACAAACAGTTTTCATTAAATGGGATAAGTTAACTCTTGCCTCTGCTGAAGTCTGAGTAGTTGATTTTATAAGGATTAATGTAGAAAGCAAATGCCAGATTATGTAGAAGTTATATTCGTTTTTAACCAAACAACCAAAGATATACACTTGGTGGTTTTTCAAAATTACATGTGGATGCTGAACTGCCATTACTGTTGACCAATGCCAGTAGAACTCATTGCTGTTTCGTGAAAAGTGCGCAGAATTAAAAGTGCCTTTCTTTGTTTGCTCATGTACGCAGAATTTATCACGCATAAGTAAGTTTTTTAGAAAGGTATTGATTTTCCTCGAGCAGCCCTAATAAACAGATCCGAATCACCAAAAACTCCAGCAAGTAGACAGGGTAGACAACCTTGAAAATGTAAGGAGGGAATGATTTTCGACGTTTTTTAATCCACCTTGTGAGCGTATAGCATGGAGGGAAAAAATGGTTAATTGAAAGTGTGTTGAGCTTTCCCTCCGAGTGGAATGTACCATGACACCCTCGGATCCCCGCCACTACGTCCATTTCGTTTTGCGTCTCCCCCCATTGCTATTACTCTTCCGTCTGATTGATTTATCATGCTCTCGTGACTCTTCAGTATACGAAGGCCCTGTAGAAGTGATGAACTCTGGAGCGGTTGACCTTGCATTTCTTCCCCTCCCACATCCCCAGGTTTGCTGATCAGCCCTCGGGCTGGAGCAGGACGCGGCAATGGTCATCTTTTTGCGCAATCTGTGTGTGCGGATGATTGAATTGTGCAGTATGCCAAAAAGCTAATTGTCAACCCAACGTTGATCCACAATCGAGTTTACAAGAGCATTACTAGAAGCGAATGTTGCAGGGAAGGGAAACTGAGGATTTGAAACGTCTCGGGGGTGGAACAAGGAGTTATGATTGGTTTGACGAGTGGTGCTTTTATCGATAATTAAAGTGCCATGTACGTGTAGATACATCCAAAATGGCCTTCCGTTGTGTTTCAGAGAAGCTAGTCACATCTTTGCAAAATGTAATATGAGAACAGATGTGGAAGTTCAATTTATTGATAGGAAATTTAAATGGCCATACATGGATTTCCTAATTACAGGAAAAGAGCCTATCTAGACATTTCCTGTAAAATGGTTGTATGGATTTTAAAAATGGTCTTAAGATTTGTTTGCACACTAAGATAAAAACAGGGGGTGCTATCTACATTTGTATATGTGGGGAGGAACATAGTTGAAATTCACCTTGGCATATTGCTCAACAATGTAAGTTTGTAAAAAGCCTATAGCTCTTTAAGAGATAATTTAACTGCTAAGTCAGTACAAATACAGGAATTGCAAGCGTTTTTTAAGAATTGAATTAATACCATCGTCATCAGGGAACATTTTTTTCAGGGTGCAATTTCATTAGAACGAAAAATTGGATTTAAATGATGCCATTCTTTCTGCACCATGCCTTCTATGCTTGGCAAACACGTATTTTCAGTTTCCATGATATTTAGCTGGGGGGGTAAAACATTGCAAGCATAATGTAAACTTTTGGCAGAAAATAAGACTTGAGGCCAGAGTCAACTATCAACTGATTCATTCCGGCCATTTTATGGCCAAATTGCGGCATCATAAAGGGTTTTGATTGCTCGAGCATGAACGAGATTAAGCGAATATCCTGAGTTTCGGATGCATACTTTTGCTTATGCCATTATGATGTTTATTGGTTTTAATTTTCTCTTCTGCAATAGCCCTGCATCGATTCGATGAGCAGCCTCGCGATGTGACAATTTTTCCTCAGCAGACGGCAAGATTTCCCTGCTCAATTCAAGGCATCCCACCGGCCACGATCACTTGGTTTAAAGATGAGCATCCGCTGCATTTGGATCCGGTCCGGATGACCAAACTTCCCAGTGGGGCTCTAGAAATTGATCAAGTGCAAGTGGGCGATGAAGGGAAGTACTTCTGCAATGCTTCCAGCATGGATAAACATAGAATTAGCCAGAGTGGATCGCTTAAAGTCAACCTGGATACTGGTCAGTACTTTCAGGTGTTTTTTTTTTGTTTGTTCTGAAGTTTTAAAATGAATTAGAAGAGATTGATTTTGATTTTTGTTGTTTTATTCAGCTTCAAGTAACAAAATCGCAATACCTCACTTTGTCGCTGTCCCGCAAGACATGCTCGTGCTGGAAGGCTTGACAGTTACCCTCGATTGTGCGGCAAATGGCAATCCAAGGCCTGGGATAACGTGGCTCAAAAATGGAGTGACTATTGACTTGGCGTATGTTTTTTCTTCAATGTTGGCTTTAGATTTTTTAAAACTCACCTTTGAATCTTGAATTGATGGAAAGTAATTTTAACTTGTTCTTCCAGCGATCTTAATGGAAGGTTTTATATTGTTGGAACCGGGAATCTCCAAATTCACAATGTGATGGAGTCTGATCAGGGAGATTACATGTGTCGTGCTGGAAACCACGAAGATTCTATCGATGCTAGTGCTACGTTAGATGTACAAGGTAAAAATTGGCTTAATCTGTTATATTATCTTGACATTGAAAACTCTTGAAATGGATTTTAATAAAAATGTATTACTGCTAAACTCTATTCCTATTCTCCGAATACTTCCAAAGCACGGACGTTAATTTAGACTCGTATTTATAACGCTTATAGTTCCACCACGATTTATAAAGCGACCTAGCAGCCGACATGCTTACATTAAAGAGGATGTTGAACTGGAGTGTGAAATATACGGGCGGCCCGAGCCAACGGTTCATTGGTTGAAGAATGGGGACGTGCTCACCGAAAGCGACTACTTCCAACTCGTAAACGGCCACAATCTAAAAATTCTTGGCTTAGTGACCTCTGACACCAGCATTTATCAGTGCATTGGATCGAATCCAGTTGGCAACATCCAAGTCAGTGCTCAACTTGTCATTCTTAAACCAGGTACGTACTCATGTTTTTCTGTGTTTTGCAATGCCCATGTGTTATTTGGACATGGATGTAGAGGCGGATTTGGCACAAGTATGTTAGTTTTTCAGTGAGATTGATGCGTTTAATCTTAGCAAGTGACACTGATCCCGATGGTTTTGGCATACTAAAAATAGGTGCTGTATAACAACTTAAAAGAATGAGTGCATGCGATGAAAGAAGTTAGTGCATTGTATGAGGGTCAAGATCGCGAAATCCAAACAATACTGGGATGCATGAAACATAATGGACAGTCTTGCAAATTGCTTTGTGAAAACAATATGCATGGCGCTTAAGAATTCTTGCAATCATGCTAAATAATTGAGTTTAGCTTATGTTCCTTATTTTATAAATATCGTAATTTTAAGTTTGCGTTACATATAAGCCATGTTCGTACGAGGCAAGGTACGATTACAAGCTTTGAAGTTTTGTTCTAATATTTTGTAATTGCTGTTATAAGTCTACCGGTAAGTTTATGGGCCCTTGCGTTTTTTAAACAAAGCCTTCATTATATGCTGCATTTGCAAGAGAACATACATCTGGCATTCATATTTCAAAATCATATTTTTCTGCAAATGTAATACTCTTTGCGGTCATGTTGCTCAGCTTTTGCACGATTGATTGCATCATCCTGTTGTCCCTGAGCGATATGCGATGGCAATATCTTTTTTACACGTTGGACTTATTCGACATTTTAGTTTTGTTATTTGATTTCTGAATTTATTTTAAATTCCTTTGTTATTGACCTGTGCTGAAAGCATGGATGGCAATTTTGTTTTATTTTCTATTTATTCGTTGCTTTTTTTTTTCTTTTCTTTTTCGTTTTCATTTCCCTTCCTATGCATCATTTCCTGCTTTTCTTTTCTTTATTCATATTACATCAACCGCTTCTTCCATGGGTTGCCCTTTAGAATCCCCTAACCCAACCACTGTTGCTAACTTTCCTCATACTGATGCCGCGATTACCATAGATGAAGGCAACCCGGCTCAAGACACACCTTCAGCGCCAAGGGACCTAGTGGTCGCCATTGTTTCAACTCGCTTTATCACTCTGACCTGGCAGCCCCCGGCAAAGCCAGCTGGGGAAATTCTCTCCTACTCGGTGTATTTCCGTCCAGCGGCTTCTCTCAGGTACGCTTATCACATTTTTTTATGTTTATCTGTTTCGGGAACTAAAAATTGCCACGGTAAGCGGGCATTTGCTGGTTTTCATGTACATTTAAATTTTAGGGAACGTGTGGTCAATACAACTCGCCTTCGATTGGAAGAATTAAACATCCGTGGTCTAAAATCAGCAACAACTTATTTTTTCCGTGTGCTGGCTTACAACCAACATGGACCTGGTGAAAGCTCTGAGGAAATCGAAGTGAAAACCCAGCCAGAAGTACATGTCCCTAATCCACCCGAGAACCTACATGCGTTTGCTACTTCTCCCACTGCCATTCTCGTTCAATGGAATCCTCCCCATCAGTACAACGGTCCCATCGATCATTATAAACTGTACTACATGGAAGTGGGGACGTCGGAGGAGCACGAAGTGGAAACTGCCACTTCACCGTACGTACTTTGGGGCCTCGATAAGTACACGGAGTATAGCATTTGGGTGGCTGCTGTCAATCAGAATGGGCCTGGCCTCAGTGCCGAAGAAGTGGCCGTTAGAACCTATTCGGATGGTAGGTATCATTTTGTTGTTGAGATTTGTTTTTATTTGTTTGACTTCAATTAAACGGATCAATATTTGTGATTTAGTACCTTCCGAAACACCTCAGAATGTTACCTTAGAGGCAGCCAGCTCCACGGTAAGCATTTCATTTAAACATGCGCTACTTCGATGTCTATTACTTGAAATAATATATAAAATACAATTTTTTTAGTCAATAATTGTGAGATGGGAAACACCTCCTAAAGGAAGTACAAACGGGGTTATCACGGGATACAAAATTCAATACAAACTTAAAGGCAGTCGCGGAAGGGAGACAGTCACAACAGATGGCAATAGGAGACTATATGCTCTAATAAGTATGTTAGCTAAATTTTAAAACGCATGTAAAGTACAACTGAACGCATACTTAATTGAAGTACTTTTTTCACTCGTTAAGACTTGGAACGTAGAGCCGAATATAGCATCCGGATGTCGGCCATGACGGTCAACGGCACCGGACCATTTACCGAGTGGATGATGGTGGAAACATATCAAAACGATTTAGATGGTAGGCACTTGGATATCCTTTTCTTGTGCCACGTTCTCTTAATAAGCGTATTTTATCTTCAAGTTGGGTTACGTTTTTCTATCCCCCAGAATCTCGTGTTCCCGATATGCCAAATTCGCTAAAAGCAAGGCCAAATTCTAATTCGATCATTGTTAACTGGACTCCACCAAGAAATCAAAATATTATGGTCAGGGGATACACTATTGGTTGGGGTATTGGCGTCCCGGACGTGTACACCAAAGTCTTGGATGGCAAGCAGCGCTATTACCAAATTGATAATTTGCGTAAGACTTGGTTTTCTTTACTATTATAGTGATTTGCATAACTTGTTCATCTTAATTTATATTTTATTTATTTTGCATAACCTAATGCAGATGCATCGTCCGAGTATGTCATCAGTTTGCGGGCTTATAATCAAATGGGTGACGGCCAACCGATATATGAAACTGTTAAAACCAGGATCCATACTACTCCAGAACCTTTGACCCCCATGTTGCCGCCTGTGGGTCTTAAAGCTATTGTCCTTTCCCCAACATCAGTAGTTTTGTATTGGTCGGACAGTACCTTACCAAAAAGTCAGGTAAGATTGATTCTTTATATTGTTTCCATTCATTAAGTTGTAGCCATTCAATTTAAAAAAATAAATAAATAAGCGAATTGTTTCCTACATGCAATTTGATTTCACTTGATTTTTTGTGATTTTACTGTTCGCATACAGCAAATTTCCGATAATCGCTACTATACCGTGCGTTTTACGACATATTTCACCACGAATCCTCGCTACAAGTATTTCAATGCAACCGATCTCAATTGCATGATCGACGACTTGAAGCCTAATACTCAATACGAATTCTCCGTAAAAGTGATAAAAGGGCGCCGAGAAAGTACCTGGAGTTTAAGTATATTGAATACAACCCACGAAGCAGGTGCTTACTTACTTAATTCTCGAACATAGTATCATGGGATTGTTTGAAGATGACAATTTCATGTTTTCCTGATTTATCATAGCTCCAACTTCCCCTCCGAGAGACTTGACTGTTGTTGCCGTTGATAGCATTCCTGCTGCTATCATTTTGAATTGGCAACCTCCCAAGCAACCAAACGGACAAATTACTGGTATGTGCCGAGTGTACGAGTAAACGATTTCTGCAAATTCTCTGCAAATTGACAACTGGAAGGATTATTTTACGGAACAAGCCTGCTATTATTTACAGGTTATGTTATATTCTACACCACCGATAATACCCAAAAAGAGCGTGATTGGGTCGTTGAGGGAGTTGTCGGAGACAAAATGACAACATCGATCAAAGGACTGACACCGAACACCACATATTATTTTAAGATTCAAGCGAGGAACAACAAAGGCTATGGACCGCTTTCTCAGATGGTCGTCTTTCGGACTGGTGCTAGTGGTACGCTGTTTGACTGCATTATTATTTTTTTTTTCACATGTACTGCATGATTTTTTTTTGTGAAGTAGTATCTATTGAAGGGGATTGTGCATTGTAGCTGAATCCTTTACCCTTATCGTCCGCTTATATTTTTTTCTTTCCTTTTTTGCCTGCGCATTAAGTTTTGCCGGTCCTAATTGAAGGGCCGAACCCCATTCTAATTGTTGTAACTTTTGTTTGAGACGTTGCTTGTATTTTGCGACTGCTACAGGTTTGGGGGTGGACAATCCAATAGATGATTCAGCTTTTTTTAGCCGGGGTAAGATATGGTTTTTATTTTATTTTTGGTTAAAAATAACTAATGTGGCCACCATTTGTGAATTATTAAGGCAATTTAATTCATAGAAATTTGTGCTTTCAAGGCTGTTACCTTCAAATTCATGCATGTTTTTAATTTGATTCCATTGTATGAATTTCTTTGGACCGTTTGCACCTATTGAGCACGTTTGACTTGTTCAGTCTGCTAATGACACTTCATTATCAGTTTTATTTCGTTTGCATTTTACGCAATGCATCGTTTTGGTATCATTCCGCTATTCATTTAAAACGTTTAAAAATACGCCTCGGTTTTCGACATGAGCATATTTAAAATATGATGTTACAACATTCTCAGTAAGCGTGAAAATGAGGAAATGTTCCCTTTTATCACATTTTTTAGTAAATCCAAATAGTAATGTGTTTTCAAAGCACTGATAACAGCAATTTGCACCAAAACTGATTTTGCGTGATTGACATAAAACCTGAATTTCAAGATGAGCACATTGGCATTTCAGAATTATGATTGCAAAGTGAAGTTTGCCTGTGCTTTGATTTCATACGGGGACACGTTGATTTGCACTTGGCATATTGCACTTATTTCTTTACAATTTACACTTCATGCTTAATGAAATTTGACGTTTTTTCCGATCCAAATTTCTTCTTAAAATGAATGAAATTTGGGATAAATATTCAGTTTATGCTTTTTTGTTACTGCGTCAGATTCGTTAAGTTTATTGTTTTGTCTTCAGATGGACTCGGCGTTAATAGCAACCCACTATATATTATCATTGCCTGCGTATCGGGAGCTACACTTCTCTTTATCGTTGGGGTGACCGTTGTTATTTGCCGAAGGCGCAATAATAATTACAACAGCGATCGAAAGAAGAAAGGGTTAGCACTTCCTATCACAATTATCTGCACCCAAATAAGCAAATCGCGTTCGTGTTTATCTAAGCTATAAAGCTATTTACATAATTTCAGCTATCTTGGTAAGGTTACTGGAAAAGGCAAAAGCGATATTAAGCCCCCTGATTTATGGATCCATCACGATCGAATGGAACTGAAGGATGTTGACAAAGCAAGAAACATGGAAACTACCATGACTGTGACGCCGATTCCACGAAATTCCCAAGATCTGGATGTCGATGAAAAGATTCACAGAGATTCTCTAGAAAAAAGAGCCCCAGCATATATCGGTATGTTTGCAGAAGTGAATACAGGGTCGTTATTTTAATTACGAGATCTACACCGTGTGTTGCATGTCAGCTTTTAAATTTCTAGAATTGCAATCTTTAATACGATATTTTATTTATTATTAATTTTTTTGCATGCTGCCATGTTTTTAGTAGATTAAAAATAAAATCTTACAGTTCTATAAAGGTTGCAATTTCTGATTGCATGAGTATATGTATATAATTTAATTATGTAATAAAGACATAGCAGCTGGCATGCATTTTCAATTTTAGAATTAGCAATATGTATTAATTTTCAATTTATAACGTCAATGCTATCTACTCTAAACAAAGTGGCACCACAGTGCCTGATCTTACGCAATCGTTGAGAAAAGCTCAAATTTCAGTGCCGGCATGGATTTGATATAATTTGCGTTTTTTTTTGTGTTGATGGCTTTTTAATTGTTTGTCCCAGCATGGCAGTGTTTTATTTGCATTTGTTTTGCTTTTTCCGCGCTCTCGCTTTTGTATGCGATCTCAGGCAATAGTCATTTAGATGAGAATGGAAAAGCCGATAAAGCATCCATTTCGAGACGCTTTTCTCGACCTAAGCCCATATCGTTGCCTCTTGACATGCAACATCCTCCTGAGCGTAAGTTTTAGTTTGTTATGAACGGAAAATAAAGCGATTATGGGAAATTTAACTCTCGTTCTCGTAAATTTACTTTTTGTTTATACTTTCAGCCATTGCCACGGCAACACCTATCCCAAATGGAAGTCTTAGTCAGCACGGGGACTCCCGTGATATGCAATCCGGATCCCGTCCAATATATCCTAGGACTCAGTACAATATTCCCCGTGCCCACGTTTCTGTAGACACGGGACCAGGTGGTTCAGGAGGTTTGTTAATTGTTTTTGTTGCAGAGCTTTGTTTATTTAAAAAATGATGCTATTAAAATGCGCACATGTAAGTTAAGTTCTGCCTTTCACGTGTTTAGGAAACTCACCTGAACTACCATCTCCAGGCATTTACAATCAGCAAGTCCCTGTCCCTTATGATCAAGTGGCGGGGCATCCGGCTATCCATCCCGTGGCATTAGGTTCGGCTGCTATGGGAACAGGGCAGCTTTCATCCTACGCGGCTGGTCCATGCTCAAATAATCAAGATTCTAATGGTGGCACTCTGGGAAAGCGACCTGCTGGACATCCTCTAAAGAGCTTCAGCGTCCCAGCACCTCCCCCACAAAGTGCACCAACCACCCCACAGCCCAAACATATTGGTACGTGTTGCATCTTTATTATCGGCAAATCGTTTAAAACCCATGACATATAAAGCAATGTTTTGCACGTTTCAGTTCGCCCTCAACAAGCTGCTAGTCCATACAAAAAGCCAAGCATTTCAACCCCAATCAATTCCACCAGCCCGTTAAATAATCAGACTTCAAAACCCCATGGGAATCAGTTACCATTGGTAACGCCGAGGACGGCGCCTGACGCCTTTAAACAGACTGGAAAAGATGATAAACTTGCTGTAAGTCAGGCTCTGTTTATTATTTCCAATAACGACCTGCAAGGATAAGCAGGATAACTTGCAACAATGCAGTGTTCTAACTTAAGGGTCCCCATTAACAGGGTTTATTATTTTTTCGAAGTACGTCTGGGTAACCAAATAAATGTTTCAATTGGCAAGATGCTAATTTCAATCGTTTGCGATATACGCCATGCATCGAACATTACGCTTTAAAGCGTATCGGTGCAAGCGTGGTTGCGAAACTAGTTTTTATAAGCTCGAATTTTCCCGAAATCGAGAGTCATCCGATCACATTTCCGACACTGGCTTTTAATGAATGATTCCTGAATAGGTTGTGGCTTTCTAAACATTAATTTGTTTAATTAGGAAAAGCTCAAGAGACCTTTTTTACATGTGATATTTTGATATACAATATAATGGAAATTATTGTTTTAATGATGTTTTCGTGTTTCGGATATCTAACAATTTAATTTACATGGAATTTCATTATTACGACTTTTTATCGTACTTTTATAAATATAGCTGCCGAAAACAAAAATACTCTCAGGGAGAATTAATAAGCCCACCAAAACATTCAGAATAAGCTCGGGAAGTTTTTGAAATTTCTTAGCAACTTACATTAATTACGTTGAAAATAGTTGTTTTTACCGAGACGTGCTTCCGTGGTAATGTTATTTTTTTTGTTTTTGTTTTTAATTTTAATTCGAGCAAGTACAAGCTAGCGTTGTTTTCTCTTTTTTTATAGCCATCCTATAGTAGTGAGGAATTAACGGCAGAGATGGCTAACCTTGAAGGGTTAATGAAAGATCTGAATGCTATCACAGCTTCAGAATTTGAATGTTGACATTATGCTAAGTGAAACAGAGCTCGTTTTGCTCTGCATTTAAAGATTTTTCCTGCCAAAGTTATACAGTCCTTATTTGCTATTTATATATATACAGTAGCAAAGACATTTTTTAAGTAAAAAAAAAAAGAAATATGGAGATTTCTGGGATTCTAAAAACGGACGAGTGCCACCTTTGAGATCTCAAGTGTTTTGTTCGGTGTCCTCTGTACGTGCGTTTCTCATACGTGTATTTTAGTAGCTGTACCATTATTAGCGTTCGTCACTTTCTACCTGCAGCGAGAGTGCGTTTAAAAAAAAGCCAAAGGAGGCAACCAAAATATTACGGAACGCACTTACCTGTGCTACAGACTCGTAAGAGCGAGGACGCAGCAGCCGAAGCAAAGGAAGATTCACAATCGGACATTATGAAGCTTTTGGATTCTTTTGCTCGAGGATCACGCGGTACATTCATGCATCCTGTATATATAGTTTAATAGCCCTTCGTTTGATATTGATCATTTCTTCAATTTTATAGTGCCATGATTCTTTGATATTAATTGCTCCATTTTATTGTTTTGTGAAAAAGGTGTCCATCGTAAGTCAGGTCTTAGTTTCAGGGCTTTATGTGCAACTGCCATTGCATCCAAATTGGTGCTTTTTTATATTGATAAAGGTGAGATTTAGAATTTCTTCCAGTGGGGGTTAAATTTACATGTAGTTTTACAGTAGAACGTATTGCAAGATTGCGCTGTGCGTACGTGTAGCCGGCAATCAAAGGGAATTGCTTTTAAATCTATCTCCCAGTATTTTAATTTTATTCCATTTTAAAATACAGTCCGTAAGTTTATATCGATCAGCTTTGCAACCGACCTAAAGCTCGGTTTTTGCGGCCGTGGGCAATGTCAACCTGCTATACCGTGCTATTTTTAATATTGGTTAGGCGATTATTTTGAAAGGTACCGTCTTGAGATTATACAAACTGTCATCTAATTATCATACTCAGAATCACAATTTACGATATGGTGTATGGGTATGAAGCGGCGTCCGACACTAGAATCATGTAGCTCCATTGACAAATTTCCAAAATAATTTATGTGCTTGTATCAATTTTTATTTTCTCATAAATTGATATCATATGAAATGTTCATTTTGTCTTCTAAAGGACAGCAAGTTAAGTACAACAAATCAAATACTAGATAATTTTGCCATTTGCTGTGCTGGAAATCTAAAAAATTTCCGAAATTTACAACAACAAAAAAAGTTTTGTTACGAAAATAATCAAACGAATGGCCAGTGCTTCTCTTTTTTTTAGAAAAAAGTGCAAAACATGTTGTTTGATTGCTTCCCTGAATACAATGATGAAATTGAAATCTAATCCAAACGTACTCATCGGGCTATTCAAATATGTCATTGCCATACGTGGATGATGGCCATTTTAAATATGTGTACTGTTGTAATTATTTTTTATGTGTTTTGACTAACTGTGACCTGTGAAAACATAACCTGTATCCAATACTCCTGTCTTTTTAGGCGAGAAGAATATCATTTTTTTAAGAAAAGGCCTTTAAAGTATTTCAAGGGCCTAAACTGATGATTTTCTTTAAAATGAAAGCAATTATTTGGGATGGTTTTCAAGACCAGGAACCAAGTAAGAATGCGACTAATTCTTAGATGATAAGAGATAAAAAAAATTACGATGGGCTATTACGAGGTCCAATTGATGAATTTAGTGATTGATATCGGTTTATTTTGGGATAAAATCGCTGCTATAATCTTAAATCTTACCAATTGGGTTTTGGTTTAGTTCATCGATCGTTTGAACATCATAATTGTAACTGCTATTATTATTCATTTGAAATGAATGGAAATAGCTTTTTTTTACTACAGTGAGATTTGCGATTGGGTGCCATGTAGAAGTTGGTTGCATTCTGCATTTTCTGATAAAATATATTTTCCTGATATTGCAATTAACTGTCATATCAAACTTGTCATTTTTTTAAAAAAAAATGTGCCGAACAGATCAGATTGCCGTAGCATATTAAAACTAAGCGATTTTAACAATCTTAAATAACAGTAAAAAATTAATATGTTGGGATCGGGGATTGAAAAATAGTAAGTAGCATTCTATTGGTGTTACTGTCGAATACACATCATTTTACGTGAGCTTTGCTCGTTTGTAACCCATTCGCAATTTCAAGTATCACTTGTTTTTATAAAGCTCATTTTTATTGATTTCTTTTGATCATGTATCTTAAATCCCATATTGCCACTGTAATTATTGTCTCAACAGGTTTTTGAAATAAATTTTTTTATACCGATGTATCATTTACAGGTAATTTCCATATAACAAAATTATGCAACAGCATATACTTGCCAATCTCAGAAGCTATATTGCTAGACGAATGTTTTGTGTTGCAAACAATTTCAACTGCGAAATACGTAACGTGAGTAATTTCAATTTAAGTGTATTTGCATGCTAGGCTTTAAAATAAATTTCGTATTTACTCGTGCAAGCTCCCTTCCACTTTGGCAATGCCATCAAAGTCTGGGTGAGGCCATTACATAAATAAATGCGGTATTTTGCATAGTACAATATACAATTTGCATTTAACAATATCTACCCTAAATTTCTTGTGAAATAATTACCCAAATATATTCGTGAATTGGTGAAACAAAATATGTACACATTAAGTCAAATACCAGCTTTCAATATATAAAATTTATTTCATCAAAATTTTAACTTAAATATTAGTTGCCAGATCAGTAACATAAAAAACAACTTGATTTGATGAGAGGGGGTTCTATATGAAGGAAGTCATGGAGTGCACTTCTTATGGTTCTTTCTTTTTTTTTACAAATAGCCTGATCTGGCAACTAACAACACAGCAAAATAATCAGCACCCTTTGTTTTATTTTCTTTCTTTTTTCTTAATTGGAATTTGGAATGTTTTATGATTTTCGGAAATCTTAGTAAAATTTCTTCGCCTGTGCTTCCCTGTTATCTCTAAAAAAACAGAAACGAGTATTGTCATTAATTATATTCTTGACCAAGCAATCATCGTGTTAGATTTCTATTCACCTGTAAATAAGATACCCTATTGTAAGAATAAGTTGAATGGCAGCAAATGTAAGAAATATGGTTGTAGACAAACAACTTGTAGATTGTGCTGCCGGACATGGTGGTGCCTAAAAGTAACAATGATCGTAACATTTGTTATTGTGTTGATTGAGTATATCACACCAAATTTTCTGAGTTCGGTATCTGCAATAAGTTTACCTGTTTATTCAGTGCATCGGCCAAATCCCTTTTAACAATGTTAAGCCCTTCACGCATCTCATTAGCAATATTTTGTACATCGGGACCACTACCTACTGGCTGAGTGCCAGCTTGGACATTTCCTCGTCTATGTATGTCATTTACGAATGATCTACAAATAGCAATAAGTAATGTTACAATAGGCTACGTACCCGCGGCAATAGCTAATATACAAGTAATTGTTACGTACTTGATTTCTCGAGCAGTGTTCACAATTTCTCTCTGGTTATTCAAGACTGCATCAACTTCGTGTCGGCGGATGGTATCAATCATAACGGGGGCTCCTGCACCACCTTGAGCGGCTGGCTGACCTGGTTGACCTATCATGCACATTTAAAAATATACCTTTGTTAAAGTAACAGTGACGCTATTAGACTTAGTACATAACCGCAAATAAAATAAACCTATTTGCACGGAAGAAATCATGGATAAAGTGCGCTCTTGACGTCCAATAATTTCATCCATTTTTCGGTGTAATTCTCTGATAAAATCGAACATCCTGCTTTGACCGGCAAATATTTGACGTAGTTCTTGCTGTTGTTGGCTTTCAAACTAAGAATTACAAATTATTTAGATTTAACCAGCCAAAATCCCAATTGGGTTTTAAAGATAAATCAGTTCTTACCCATTCATCCTGTCCGGTAGGCTCTTTTATTTGGTCGGGATGCTGTTTCTGGTATCTTTTTTTAAAGAACAAAGAGGGAAATTTTAGATTTCTAGCATGTTGTGTCTGCCTTAAACACGTATAACAAATACCCACTCTTCTTTCTGATCCTCAAGTTTCTTTCGATAGTCTTCAAACTCTCGAGCGAGTCTTTCCTTTTCGTTTTCGCTAATTGCGGGCTGTTGCAATTGCATGTTGTAGGCCTCAGGAGTTACTACGCTTGAAGTCAGGAATTTCAAGATGTCATGATCGTCTGAAAGTTGGATGATTTTCAGTTAACGAATGATTCTTAGGCGATGCACAAAAAGCAATATTTGATATCATCAATGCAGCATAGCATGCTAGTTTCATAAATCCTACTCCACATTACCAAACGTACCTGCCAGACCACCGGTTGCGGCAGACAGACCGAAATATCCTCGGGTAGGCAGGTGAACATTGTCTGCACGGAAGCAAATTTCGTAATCGTGATCGCTATCGGTCATTCCATTATGAAACAGCAGCTATTTAGAAACCCATTTGTTAATATACGTTAGAGTTTCTTATTTTTCCACATTGCACAATTAGTACTTACAGAAAGGGTGTTCAAGTAATATTCAATTTTTGCTCTCACTGAAAATGGCTTATTACGATAATCCCTTAAGCAACCAGCCAATTGTTGATTTATGCCATCACTATAATTGTGCAAAGAAAAATTATCCGACTCAGATCAAATCTACAATTCGTCAGAAAATTTGAAACAAAAATTTCACACTCACTTTTGATGATCATAAGCAATTTGACCATCATTCAGCATTGCCATAATATAAGGGTTGTTGTGCTAAACAGGAAAAACATATTAGAGAATAATACACATAACCTGTCATGGAAACTGGATTTTTAAAATTAGATATACCAAAACTTACTTTGTTATCATTGTCAAAAGAGTCAAAGAAAATTCCAAGACCCCTCCATCTGTCAGTTGATCCAAAAACCGGTCCTTCTTGTCCTTGCTCGTCCGTAAACCAAAAGGCCTGAAATTTTAAATAACAAAATTAGTAATTATAAAATTGATAAAGATCATGCACCATATTTAAAAAAGAAGACATTTACCAAACCATCGGCTCCAATTCTACCACGGCCAGTTACGCGAAAAACAAATTCTACCTCCCACCAGTCAAAATCTGTCTTATTTTTAGACCATATGAATCCTTTATATAGAAAACAAGATATTAATATTTTGCTTCGATTTTACAATAATGCATTCGCCTTGATTTTATGCATTAATTACCTTTTTTACTCCTAAGTGATGGTGTAATCCTAACACTTTCTTCACTCGCAATTGCACCTATGGGAAAATATTAGGTATATAAAAATCCGCACACATGTCAATATGTCATATCAAGTTCTATCCTTGAATTAAAAATGATAGCACAATATGCATTAATGCTGACCACCAAAATTATACTGAGTGCTTTAGTCGTATTTTAAAAAGACCAACAGGTGTTAAACATCTGTTCAATCTCTATTGATGCAACAAAAAATAGGAAAAATACAATTGGATGCCAAAAAGAGATGTCAAAATATCAAAGCGACTACATGATAAATGCCAAACACATTTAAGTTGACTTTAAATTCATTTTGGACCTAAATTTCAAATAAACATGGTGCTAATTAAATGTTGTATAACATTAGATATTTTAAATACATATTACATAATTAAGATTGGTAAAAAATTGGGAATTTAATGTTATAAAAAAATTAATATAGGGCCTATATGTTAGGATTATTTCACATTTAAATGAGAGATATTTTAAATGATTTTATGCACTTAAAATGATAACAATTAAGTATAACAAACAATAAACATTTTTAATGAAAATGGATTTGACCTCGTTGACCCAGTATAGGTGAAAATTAAGTTACCCAACAGGTTAATTTAGTTAATTTCCCCCTCTCAGTTTCACAAATTCATTTCTCTCTTAATTCCTTTTGTGCATACAGTTTTGCATTCTCAATTTAACAATCAAGAATGTATTCATGGTTGAGTTTAGGAGAAATTAATAAACCAATTAACGTTAAAAAACTTGATTTATTTCGAGTAAATAAATCTGAGATTAATTAACGTGTGATCACAGAAAATATTGAACATACATGCACATTTGTGTATTCCCCAAAATCAAATAATTTAAATTGCTTATGAATCAATTTTTCTCTTGAAACAAATAATAAAAACAATAAGATTTTATAAGTATGGAGATGTAGTCTGCTATCTTGACTAGTTGTCTTACTAGCTGTAATACAGTGTAGGTAAAATGTACACGTGTCCTATTAGGGGACTCTCAAGGTATTGCAAAAATATGTGACTTTAGGATCTTTATATTTTTAACTAAAACCACTTAAAAATCAATGCTGGATAAAAATTAAACTGTTGGAAGCTTAAAATTAAAAAGTTAGTTATTCTAAAACCGGTGGTTATATATTTGAAGGGGAAAAAACAATAAGCATTTCCACTTACTTCCTCCATATGTCCAGAAAGGGACACTACCATCTTTTTGTCCTAAATAAGGCCCTTTAAAACTGTATTTATATTCAAATTTTTTATGGGGGACTTGGCCATATGCGAAATGAAATATGAATAAACTTAATAAAAAGCTACTGCGAAAAATTACACGTAGAGAAACCATCTTCGGATTGGCAAGTAGCTTCCCCTACTGACACAAACCACATTCACTGCATTTCATTGACCTTTAACATGCGAAAACAACATCATTGAGACCTCGAGCGAGGCTAGTTCAAAAATGCTAGGTAACGCCTATTGCATCTTTGAATCCTTTCCCAATGACTTTTGAAAGCATAATCTAACCCCGCATTTTATTTAAATGAAGAATTCTTAAAAGCATGCATTTGTTATTTTTTTCTAAACCAATTTTTATTGAAAACGACGAAATATCGTCAAACGACTTTCATCCGTTTATCTAATTTACTAATATTGCGTAATGACTGTTTACCCGGCTTTTATTAGCGCCTCGAGCGTGGTTCTAGTCTAGATCATTGTTCTGAAAAATGTTACGAGTGGCGCTGAAAGCATGTCACTATTTTAGCACGAGACTGTGGGAAAACATGCGTTAAATACAACTTGTAAAACCGTATTTTTTAAATTTGCAATCCTGAGCATGTTTAAATATTAATGAATATGTTCAATTTAAAGACATTATTTGAAATTAAGACATGTTTTGAGTTTATATTAACGCTGATAATTTCTTAAACAACTAATGCTGTTGCTCAATTTATTTATAAGCGGCAATAACCATGGTTTCAGCGCCGCCTTACGATTATTCCATTTACGGTATTTTAGTTCGAATGTCAGAAATTTGGAACATCCAGGAAAAAACTCTTTGTGTACTATTTCAAAATGGGTTTCTGTCAGTGAAAATGTTACGTTTAGTGTCAGTGTAATTGTTTTATTAATTTAATCTTAGTTGCTTGTTTAAAACAAAATGCACCATGCAGCGAAAAGATTCAAAGTAGATGAGGTAGATCCTTTCGCGCCTTCTGGTAGTACATATCCAATTGGTAATTTGGAGAATGTGGAGATTCCAGGAGGATCATCAATTGCTGACAGCTTCTTGGCTCTTGAAAAACAGCAAAGTGATCAACTAGATCAGTTGACCTACTCACAAAAAGTAAGCGTCATTTATAAACCTTTGGAATATGCAAATGAAACGCATAGTTATTTTGTAAGAAAATACCTGACTACCACCAAAGATGTGCTATTCATTGGTATGAATCCAGGACCTTTTGGAATGGCACAAACAGGAGTATGTGTATACAGTTTCTAGTCAAATGATAGGTACTGGTGTAGTATGCATTACTTATTATGCGTTTGGTTTGTGAATAGATACCTTTTGGGGAAGTTAGCCTTGTTCGAGACTGGCTAAAAATCAAAGGTACTGTTGGGAAACCTGCAGTTGAACATCCAAAAAGAAAGATTTTGGGATTTGAGTGCACACGCAACGAGGTAAATACTGAACGGTTTTTTAAGCTGCTATTAATATTGACTTTAACATTGTTGTATAGTCGAGAAACAATTACTTTATGTACAGTAAAAACTGGTAATTAAGTGATCGCCTCTGCATATAGTACTTCTTGTAAATTGGTTTTAGTGCATTACGTGTGCATGAATGTTTTCCTTGACAAAAATTCTCTGTATACATGTAGTATATGCGACCGAATCTTTAGCAGGTTTTATTATACGTGTATATTTATTCCTAAATAACTACCACTTGAGAACATTTCTAACTTACAGTTGTGTTTGTTCTATAGTTCATGTATTGCTCTCTAGACTATTCCCAATTTATTTAGCAAAACTTTAAAAATGGAAATAAATATAAAGATGATGTAATTTTTTCTAATAGTTCCTCAAAATTTTCATTTATTAAGATTTTTTTTGTAAAATTAATTGGAGCTGATGTAGTGCATCCTGGTGATGTTCGAATCTTTAGCATTGCAGTATGTCATGCTAAAATCCAATAATGTAGGTTCACATGGCCATACCTTGTGGTGCTCAACCGAAATTTGGTAATGAATACAGTGTGAAGTTTTAAAGTGAAATTATAGACACTATAGTGAAATATTCACCCAAAATCATAACGCATTCTATAAAAATATTTCAACGATTGTCATTATAGGGCATTTTAAGTGCAAACTAAGTAAATAGTTTTTTTATTTTAATGAAAGATTAATGTTGCTAATTTAAATTACAGGTAAGCGGACAGCGATTTTGGAACTTCTTTAAGGACCTTTGCTGCACACCAGATCAATTCTTCCGGTATTCTTTTGTTCATAATTACTGTCCGTTAGTGTTTATGGCTGAGAATGGGAAAAACATTACTCCTCCATCCCTTCTATGCGATGATAGAAGAGCCTTGCAACAAATATGCGACAGTCATATTTGCGATGCTGTCAGACTGCTGCAAACCAAAATTATCATTGCAATTGGAAAATACACGTATGAACGTATTGAAGAAGCCCTAAAAAGTCAAAACGTTTCTGACGTAAGGGTCGAATTCATAATGCATCCCAGCCCTATAAATCCAGAAGCCAATAAGAGATGGAAAAGTTCTGTGATGATGAAATTGCAAGACTTGGACTTGCTACATTATTTTATGCCACAATAATGAACAAGTTTCGTTCTTTGCCAGTATTCATTTGCTGTGCAAGTGGATATAATAGTACAAAACAAGATTTGTACTACTGAGAAAAAAGGCTAATTTTAGAAACGTGTTTTAGCGCTCCAACATACTTATATTATTTATTGACAAACGTACTTATGTGAAGTTTCATTGTTGTTAATACGTGCATAAATCGTATAACCATAGATGCTATAATTGAAAAAAAAAAAAGATTTTTCTTGTATAAATTACGAGGTTATTAAAATATGAATGAAAAAATTTAGAAAATTGAAAATATGTTTTAAAGTATGCACGTTTTAACTTAAATAAACACAACAATAGAATAGCTGACGTCTCTTTGAACATTGATCTCCTAAATACATAAATGAAACCTTTCCATCAAATTTCAAAAATATGCTTCAGATTGCCCAAATTTTCCAATATGGGTATCATTCAATACACAAGAGGTTTGATCCAGTTTCCAAAAATTCAATTTATCAACTTAGTCAATTAAGCATAGCTAGGAGTAAAATTTTAGAATTTACTCGTGTAAAGGCCTCTTTAAAGCATGGATGGCGCTATTACACAAAATATCAAGTAAACAATTAATTTTGGGAAAAAATCTACACATTAATATTTAATTCTAGTAAAGTCCCCGAGGTTTTTATTTGCAGATATCATCCTCCCCTGTGCGATAAACACACATATCTGGCGCCAAAGTTATTTGTGGAGTAAATTACTAATTGTTGACTTAAAGCCCCGTTCTCACGGAGCCAATAAAGCCGCGACTTTTCTGTCACGATTGCAAACTCCATCGTGCGAACAGT
>JAQGCC010001906.1:0-20780 GCA_034698905.1 Xestoiulus laeticollis | reverse complement strand
ATTCGTCTGCTTGTGACGTCAAACTCGCGTAACGCAAATTAGCTTAACCAAAAATTACAAATGTGAAGGGGCCTTTAATTGGGTGTTACATCCTAGATGGGTGCAATTCCCTTCAAAAACGCTCTGTTGTAAGTTTTTTGTAAATAGCACCTCGTATATAGCTCAGACTGCTGGGGCTAATTGCAGAGGTCATGCTTAATTAGATTAGACACATAAATAAGAGGCACTGGCAGTCTATATTCAGCACCAGGGATGTTAGATCCTAATTGCACCTATCTGGTGTCTTCTCTGGAATTTCCATCCTTTCTTTTGAAACAAACCATCTGCTAGTGCCGTGCCATGCACATCCTCGCATTTCACTTCCTCAACAACTTGTTATTAAACAGCACCAGCTTTAAATTCCATATTTAACTTTCCTCATATGTATTAATTTATTTTATGAGGAAAAGGGGCTTCAGGTCTTTGATTTTTAAGGCGCGCCATTGCCTTTGTTCCTATTTTTACACACTTGCAAATAGATGGCGTGACAATATGTTAAGACATGTATACATTAACATCTGTAGAACATTCCCAAAATGGTCATGATATTAAATTGCATTACATGTAGTGCAATATACATGTATGCCGTATTGTATCCTGTATATGGCAACATACTTTTATCAATATACACGTACATGTAAGTCTGAAATCACTTATTGCCATATATGGCGTTTTGTATGGTCATAAACGTTTATGGGCATTTAATGTGGGACGTACATGTGTACATATAGTCATAAGTTCTCATTTATGATTATTTATTGGCCAAAATGCCATTGTATGGCAAGATAACATTAATATTGCTCATTAATATAAACAATTGGTCACGTATGGAGGTATACAACACTGGTCTAAAAATCCATAGAGAACAATAAAGAAATTCTATTGGTCTTATTGGTTTCCATTATACTGTAGATATCTTTGTATTGATTCGATCATAGAATGTATTGGCTGGATCATTGGACAATAAATTAAAACAGTTCAACGCAATAGAAAAAATAAGTTTTTCTATGATTCAATAATACAATAATACAAACCAATTGGCCAAATTACAATAAAAAAACATAGAATTTCTCTATTCGACTTTTTACACGGGAATGTATATGAATTATGGACATGTGTTCTGGTGTACACGTTATGATCATATATAGACATGTACATGTACATATGGTCATACATTTGAAAATTTTTCATATGTGATAAATAATTTATTGTCAAACATGAAATATATGGGTACAATGTAGACCTGCCCTTATATAATGTCCATAAATGGTATGTAGGCCTACGCAGGCCACTGTACTTTAAATGTATTCGTATTACCCTACGGTTTGAATGAATATTAATATTGCAATCTTAATTTGAACAAATTTCGAGAAACATGTACTGAAGTTATGCTTTGTAGGGCCTATTGTTTAATGCTCAATACTCATATACGTGTAGGCCTACAGTAAAGCCTGGTAAAGAGACCAATTCTGTACAAGGACCACTTTTCATAAATTGATTTTAGTGCATATATCTCTGTAAGCTTAAATTCCTGCATAAAATTCTCTGTATAGTGATCATCTGAATACTGTGACCGACTTTGGCCATTTTTGGGTGGTGACCTTTAGCAGGTTTTACTGCATACTACTATAAAATGTAATATGGATTAGCAACGATTCTTTGTACAAGTCCTGCAAGATGGTGATAATGCACAGTATGTTAAGAAAGTTAATGTTCATAAAAAAGCTGAGACTGGTTGTTTCCGTATTACAAGAGGGTATACGATGGGAAACAAAGAACAGCTGTTTTTAGTGTCAAAAGTCACAATTTTAGATTGGATTCATAGACGTACACTTGCCAGAATACGTGTAACGTCAATGTGAGTTGTTAATGGTGCAAAAAAAGTACACACACTATACTGGCTACTATATTATCTAAGAGGGTAAATAAAAATAATAATAAAAAAAAGTAAGAACAAGGCTGATACTTTACCAGGCAGTTTTTTTGTATCACTCATGTTCGCGTAACAATTTATTTTTCTCTTTAAAATCTTAATGGCACACATGCCTGGGACTGTTTTATCCCGCGTGGGGACCCCCTCCATTTTGGGTTTCAAATTTCCTCCCAAATAAGTGAATTACATTCGCTCTACTGTTTCACATTAAAAAGTTAACCAAAAAAAGGCAACTAAAAACCTTCGTGTATTGCTTAAAACCTCCCTCGCCACGAAATGCTATAGTGAGTCGAAATAGCAACTTGCTTCCCATATCAAATTTCTTAATCATCTTTCATGGTGGGGGGACACCACGTCATTAATGTCGAAAAGTTGGATGGAATTGAGTGACGGACCCGGGTGACTGTTGGCAACAAGGAGTGACATTCACATACATTTGCCATCGATCCTGCAGGGCCCAAGGATTCAGTCTAAGGTTTCCAGACAACAGACGAGGAGCTCGTGGTGGTTTCCAAATGCTTCTATTCAGTTTTAGTGACATTTATATAGCTTGTTTTTTTGCCCTATGTTTCCCCAGAAGCTTTTTAATGGACGCCATTGGGTTTTACTTGATAATAATCTTAGAGAAAACGGCGGGGGAAGGCTCTTCACTCAAATAGCATGCAACATCTTGTTTTGCCAATTGTGGCAGTCAACATTTTAGCTAGTGGCGAGCAATACCCGAATAAAGACACCTTGGGAGCCATTTGGCATCCATATCATCCATTTCTGGAGGCCATCTTCATATACATGTACATGTATAAGTCAAAAAAAAATCGGATTGACTGAATTTTCATCCATTGGATGTACAACACGCCGTCTAGCAGTCGATGAAGAAAATACTAGAGAGGATTTGATTAAAATTAATTTAAGAAAATATGTATCAAGAATAGAGAATTTTCATTATACAGTGAAACCTGTGTATAGCACACCCGCTTGGGACCGAACCATGGGGTGTGCTACTTGGAGGGATATGCTATATGAAGGGAGGGCTAAAGTGATAACCACACACCAACGGGCGTACGAGGCGTATATATGTACATGTACATGTACAACTGTAAACATGTACGTTTACATACTGCTTGTACATGCAAAATTGTTCATTTAAAAAATATAGAAATTTTTTTTAAAAAGAAAGAAATATATTGAATTTCTAATGTTTTTTTAACATAAACACAACCGAAAAAATTGATTTGTCATACGCTCTTCACGGTTAAAATCGTGATTCTGTCCCAGGAAACCAGTGTGCAAGGTTATAAGGTATATACCCTATATATAAAGGTAAGTTTGTTCTATAAAATCGATCCGTACCGACTGTTAGGGTGCGCTACTTCCATGTAGTACGCTATATGGAGGGCCCTTATTCACAGGTTTCACTGTATTTATTTTTTGGCGTAATATTAACATAGATTTATACAGGGTGCCATACAATTGGTGCAACCATTTTTTAACCTATATATATATATATATGTTGATGGCAAGGAGCAAATGACCATGGCAAAAAAATGGCCAAGACCATTTTTTGAGCTAAGTTTTTAGCCATAACTCTTATGAAAAAATCTCAAATTAGGAAAAAAAAGCATGTTTTTTTGTTGTATAAAATGAGCTTTTTTTGTCTTCATTGGTAGTTATTTAAAGTTGTTACAATGTTTTTAAAGAATAGAGAAAAACACCAAATGGTAGCTACGCTGCAGCACATTGATGCACTGCAGTGATGCCTCATATGTCATGTATGAGGGTTAATGAACTGAAGTCTTGAACTCTGCTCCTGAAAAACCAAACAACTTTAAATAATTTCTGATGAAGACGAAAAGAGTGGATTTCATACAAACAGACCATTCTCTTCTTTTTCCTAATTAGTTTTCGAGTACATGCAAGGAGAATTGCACATTTAAAGAATCAGGTTTTCTAAATGGTAAACATGCATTCATATTGTTTTATTTATTAATAAATGTAGGCCTACAAGTATTTAGTGCAATTATTTATTGAATGCTAGAAATGTCGTTTGTTGACAGGTCTTAAAGTCATGTAGATGAAGGTGGACAATTGAAAGGCAAACTGGTTCATGTTTTTAATGGAAAAGTTCGATACCTGGTTTCTAAAAAAGTGGTTGTTTAGACGAATTTTCCTCCCATTTTTACCTATAGGAACAAAATACAGAGCGCTTATACACTGTATAATGGCTGACATAATTCGTATTAAAATGTTGGTGGTCCCGTCGTTATGTTTTGGCATATTAATTGGTGATAATCCGACTTTTGAGATATGGGATTTCAACATTAATTACACACAAAACCGCTTTGATCGTAGGAAGGTATACGCTATAGGCACATAATTAAAACCTTAAATGCAACTGGCTCTATCCCGCCTTAATTGCTGTTCAAAAACCATGCTATAACCGAAATTACAAAATTATATGGTGTATACCCAAGGCTGCCACTAACTTTTCACTCATCAGGTGCCTCTTTGTGCTCTAGTTGCGTTCTATATATCTCATTGCTTTTCAACCCATGCGCCACCAAGGTTCCTGCAGAAGCATCCCGAAAGTTCAGAAATTTCTCATATAATTTCAGGAATTTTTGATATGCATGTACAGTATGTAATGTACACTGTGGTTCAATAAAAAGTAAGCCAAACTGTTGATTTGATATATCTCTAATGCCTGATCATAACCTACTAAAAACTTTTCTGATATTTGAAGAATTAAACCAACAAAGTAATTCCAACATTAATTTAAAATTTAAAAAAAAACTTCTTATGAACTAAGACACAATTTTTTAATAAAAAATAGTCTTTAAAGATATTGCGATAACACTCTCTCAACAGTATTGGTTGATTTATGATTTGGATTCCTTAGACCTTTTATCATGTGTAAATCTTCTTTACTAAACCGCATTTTTATGAAAATTTATACTTTTTATTTTTGTTTACATTCATTACATCGCCTGCTTTTTGCGTGGGAAATATAAAGCGGAAGTTATTAAAATAAAATTTAAGTAAGCGCATATTTTGTATTGAAAGAATCTTTTTAATAAAATATATTTGAACTTTTTAAACTCAGTTGTAAAATAAAAATTCAGTAGTTGAAGTTTGGCTTACTTTTTATTGAACCACTGTGTATATACATGAACAGTAGGCCTACTATAGGTTTGTTTCTTTGGCCTGCACTCAGTGCTACTCAGTGCAAACAGGAAATAGGCGGAGCTATCTGTTAGTGAAACCAAAGTGAAGCAAAGTGAAATGGTAAACTAAAAAAACAGAAAAAAATATTGTAAAAAAGATGGCGGCCCCGTTGAATTGGTTCAACTACTAGAGAGTGATCTTTCAGATGAGGATCTTGAAACGATCTTGAAATTTCAGTGCTGCACTGACTTTACTCTGCAAAATGTTCAGTGCAGGTTTTTCCTGCCCTGGTTAGCACTGGTTTTCTGTGCCAAAGAAACCTAATCAGTGCAGCCAGTGTGCAGGCCAAAGAAACACATTTACCTGCTCAGTGCTAACTGAGCAGACCAAAAAAAGAAACCTAATATTTTAGTATAGCTACGAAAACCTCAACGTTATGTCACTTGGATGAAGTTGGGTTGACCTTTGGCAATTTTAGAGTTAGTTTATCTTAGTATATACATGTACATACTGCTCCAACCATATAGACAATACATCCTAATATACTAAAAGCTGCTATCTCCGTCAGCAAATCTGCCCTCTATGTAACTTTCACTCGACGTCACTTTCATAGCCGTGCCATCTAGCGGTACAAAGCGCATTTAATGTCCCTGCATCAATCTTTAGGGCTGTCCATAAATTACGTCACGGAGCACTAAGGGGGGGGAGGGTTCACACATTTATGACAATGTGTGACGAGGGGAAAGGGGGGGGATTAAGAAATGTGACGTCACAAAAAAATCAAAACACGCTTTATTAAATAACAGATTTGATACAAATATTTTCGCCAACATAATTTACAAATACGAAATACAGACTACAATGATAACCAGTTTTCGAGGGGGGGGGGTGAAGTCATATTTGAGGGGGGTCTCCTAAAAAATGAGGTGTGAAGTTAATTCAATTAAGACGATTAAAAGCAAAGCTGCAAATCGAAGGTAGACAAAAAAGGATGGAGGTGTGTAATTAGGGCTAAAACCATCCTAACTGAAATTCCATAATTAATTAAATGCAAAATAACATGGAGATTTATTGAACATGTTCGGCAATTTACAAAAAATTCGACACAGTCGCCATCTAGCGTTACAAAACATTTAACGTTCTTGCATCAATCTTGGGGGGGACCCTCCATAAATTTCGTCACGCAGCACTGGGGGGGGGTCACACATTTGTGATGATGTGGTTAGGTCTTTGTGACGTCATATTCAGGGAGGATAAAAAATCTGACAAAATCGCGTGACCTCATGTATGGACAACCACTTGGTGCAATCTTGGGTCCTAAACAACATGTACAATATATAAAGAGACGCATGAAACAAGAGCAAAAAAATGGGCATGTTTATAATATGATTTGGAATAAATTTATTTTCTATAGGCGTGTGAAGCATTTTGAATTGGACACCGCCCTCTAAACTGAAGTGCATCTTTTGAGACACAAGAAACGTCTTTTTTTTGTCATCACCTACAAGTCGCTTGTATGCGACTTTTATTTTGAGTCGCATATGATAGTGTCTTATTTTTTATACACAATTGTATAGACAAAATTTTGTGTCTCATTTTAACATCTTTTTATGTGTTTTTTATTAGTCAAAATAAGTCACATTTAAGCGTCTTGTAAGTGATGACCCGTCTTGTAAGTGATGACCCGTCTTGTGTCTCAAAAAGATACACTTCAGTTTAGAGTGCGCAAGTACGTAAAGAGGTAGAAATTTCAATTACTGTGGTTAAAAGAAAGGTATAATATGTTCACGCATGCAGTTTTCAAAAGTATAGTGTTTATGAGGTTTTGCCCTCTTAATTCAACTTTATAAAATGTACTGCTAAAATTACAGCCATGCAGACAAGTGTTTTTTCAACCATTTTCAGCTCACCACACACTAAACAACATTATAGGTTTTAAACACTTATACATGTATATAGGTTTTAAACACTTATACATGTATATAGGTTTTAAACACTTATACATGTATATAGGTTTTAAAACATAAAACTGCAAGGAACAAATTGGAAACATTCGTTGCTTATACATATACAATGTCGTGATGTTCGTGAACGAAAATATCAGAAATTCATCGAGTGTTGGGAGAAATGTATGTACATGTATATCTGTGTTAAATATACAGGGAGCATCTGTTTGAATACAAAGCCTCAACTGCACAATGAAGCCTTTCTCAGGTGATATCAGAAATTAATTAAATGAAACGATGCAGCATCTACTATAGTATTTGTATACAACATTGTCTGTCAAGCGTTTTTTTCTTCAAGACACAATGGGCCTAAAATCGTCGAGGCATAGCAACAGAGGTTTTCTCTTATTTTCTCTACTAAATACTGAAATATGTATAGTGATCAATACCTGTACTTAAAATTATTATAAAGAAGGTAAAGGAATCTTCTTAATAAAACATTGATTAATTAAAATTTTATTGATATTCCACCAAACTTATGCGGCACATTTAGGCTACATTAAGATCCTTGGCGGCACATCGGTTGAAAAAACAATCAAGAACTTGTTTTTCGACAACTATGTGTATTTGTGCTGCAAGTACTGACGACAGATATGAAAGTGGCGGTCCTTTGATGCTAAAACAGTCGGAAAACTAGACTGGAAAATTCTTTAAAAAATAATAAAAGAGTAACCATAGCAAAGTGCTTTAAAAGTCATGTACATGTACATTCATATACACTATACAAGTTACAGTCAAGACTCTTGAATTTATTTTATGGTCGATTATCTGCAATCGACACTGACAGCTTGCATGGCAATTATGTCGAACTGTCAATAGAGACTTTATGCAGTGTGTCGTACACGATTCGTCATCGACAAGACTGCCATGTATCGTATATGTTTTCGAATAAGAATTGAAACGTATTTTCAAGCTGAATCGTAAACGTATTTTGTTCATTAGGCATTTATACTCCACATCCCACAGCTAGGCTACAAAGCCTGTATACATTTGGCAGCTGATTTTCGGTATACCCTGTATATCCTATAGGATATTGCATTATTCCGACTATACTTGTTCAGTATACTGAACAAGTATAGTCGGAATAATGCAAATTTTGAATATTAAATAGAAAATGCTATCCAACAACAGGAAAATATACCATAGGCATATTCTGTGTAATCAATTTTTTTTCTAAGAAAGTCGTCACAAGACTCAAATCTCCTCCCAGTATATGTGTGACACCTCATCTATGGACGACCTCAAGATATAAAAACTACATTTCCCCACATTACATTTAAATGTGACATCGAGATTTTAATATGTATGGCATCTTGGATGCAGTTGGTTTATATAGGATAAACGAACGTCATTCGATTGTAATATGAAATTCAGGATGCAAGTATATAAGCTATATTGAAATAATATTCACAATAATCCCTCTCAGAATGTCGTAGGAAAAAAGAATGCCAAAATCAATAAGTAGATAGGGAATCCCCTTTGTTGGAAATGGCAAAATATTTCTATATTAGTGGAAATGGCTTCGGCAATATTAATAATTGCTTTTATCAATAAACGGAATGAAATTTGAAGGTTTCCTTGCATTTTTACATTAAAAGTTATGGACATCTGTGAATAAAACTGCTATACCACATAAGGCGTGGGTTTTGCTGGATGATCAAAGTGATGAAATGTGTTGGGGGTAAAGAAAAAGAAGAAAAAAGGGAGCTTATGGAATAAATGAATATTGGGGTGGAAAGAGGAATATATTGAACCTCTGGGAACATGTTGATTTATCTGCCCGAAGCTCGTAATATTTAATGCATTTCCCTGCGTTTATTTATACGAAGGAATCAGATCTATACTAAATTTCCACATTGGAATACAATACAACTGCCAGAAGCGCCATGGCTATATATAAGACTTTGAAACTCATAAAAAAAGACGGCAAGCTATGAATCTTATACAACCTTAATATATTCCCCTCAGATCCCACATTTTTGTACGCATCTCTTTGGAGATATTTCCCTTAATATCCCTACTCGAAAATCTCTTTATTATCTTTTCTTGTTGCCCTATAGCAGCGTGGAGTGTTTTTTATTTATAATAAAAACAATATCAGGCCATCGCATTTACAATATGCATAGGGTGAAACGTGTCTATAGTTTTAATGATAAATTGAGTCTTAAATTTATGAGCATCATTTCTATAATCTGTATTTCCATTTGCATAGCCTCTCAGTTATCAAAATTTACCATGTAATACAACAATGTTATATCTATTTATTCCGTTTCATTTGCTGTGTATAGTCTTTGGAAAGCGTATTAATCAATGTATAGTAGCGTTTTAAAATCCATTTATAACATCAGTAACTTATTTTTAAAAGAACCTCGAGGATTATTTGGTATTTTTTAAACTTATGAATGAAAGTCTCATTCAAAGACTATATACATGTATAAGTTGGTTGTAAGCTATATTCTAAATATATCATTCCCCAGACCAGGAATACTTGAAATTGTTATGGTAATTAAGATTTAAACAGTCAAGAGTTTTCAAAAGTCAGTGAAATTTATATATATAACATGAAAATATAACATTTGTTTTCACATTATAGTTATAAAAATAAAGTCGACCCTGGTCAACAATTTCATAGAAAATCAAAGAAAAATTCTGTTGGTCTTCTTGGTTTCTATCATTCTGTTGACTTGTATAACGGCTTAATCATTTGGCAATAAACTAAAACAGTTCAAAGCAATAGAATTTTTCTATAATCCTATTGTTAACAATAGAAACCAGTGGGTGAAATAACATTACAAATTTTGACCAGGGACGAGCCTGAGATGGCACACTCAGCCAACCCTGCATCTATAGAAATTGAGATATTCCCTATTATATTCAATTTAACATCAGTTTACCTAAATATGAATGTATTTCCCCTTTTTTTTAAAAAAAATACACTTAAGATATAGTAAAGGGGGGAATTCATAGTAGTTTGTGTGATCCCACATTTGTTGTAAGTTCTAAATTGCAATCTAAAACAATATCTCTGAGCAGCAGGACGAAATAATGTTAGACACAATATTTGAATTTTCAGTCGTCATGATGGTCAGGGAAAAATTTGAAAAGTAGGGAAATTGAAAATTCATTTCTGGTGGGAGCCTTTATTTATACAAAGCAACTATTTTTTTTTAAAAAAGCGCCAACTATTTTTAAGTTTAACACGTTTCGAGTTTAATGTAATAAGATTTTCGCCTACCCTGTAAAGTGATTTTCTATATCTTCAGAAGAAATTTCTATTTCCCACTAGCAATTTCCTTCACAAATTGCCGAAATAAAATTGCAGGCTATGGAATACAAATAAGAATACGGAAAATAATGTGAAAAACCAAGGTTCACATTCAATCAAATTCACTTCTTACCACAGAAATTATTTTATGGAGACTGGTGCTGAAGCAATTTTGGGTAGGCAGATATTGCTGATTAAACAAGGGGGGATAAATAACGAGCAAGGAGACCTCGAGCCAACATGGGTGTTATGACCCATATGGAAGAAAAAATACATATCTAGGGGTATGAATAAGATGGAACGTGTTTACTTATTGGATATTACAAATGAGAACAGTGCTTGAGACGCGCACAGAGATATATAATGAGATTGGTTTCTGGACAAAGAGGAATTATGTTAGAAAATGAAAATCTCTCATCCCCATAATCCCTGTGGTCAATGGTAGGGGTCATGGCTTCAGCAATAGTATGCCTGCAGACTGCAGGGTGGTAAAGATAAAAGAGGGGTGATGATATTATAAAGGGCATACACGAATAAGAAAGGACCGCATGATTGTAAACACATCAAATGTACGAATTCTATTTTCAAGAGATACGGTTCGTATGAAATGAAATTTCATGGATAGCTACATTCTTACCAAATTTCAATAGCCCATATCATCAATACGAGAACGTACAGAAATAAAGATCAATAAATCCAGGAATGACATTCCAATGTGGAAAAATGTTTAGGAGGATACATTTTCTATATGTCAACCATTAATAAATATATAAGTGATTGACACCCCCTTAAGAAAATACATGATCTTGGGTATACATATACTGTCAGTCTATCAATATGATTATCAGTATAGCAATATCGTCACATATTATTCACTCATTTTAAACAGTAATTTGACTACCTAAGTTCTATCATACACTCTAAATGGGAAAAAAATCAAAAAATAGGTAGCATCAAAAATTGTGTACAAATGTATTGTACCAAAATAGGTACCCCTTGGGTATAAATGTATTGTAACAAAATAGGTACCCCTTGGGTACAAATGTATTCTAACAAAATAGGTACCACTTGGTACAAGTGTATTGTAACAAAATCTGTACCCCATCGGTACAAATGTATTGTAGCAAAATCTCTACCCATTGGGTACAAATGTATTGTAACAAAATAAGTGCCCCTTGGGTACAAGTGTATTGTAACAAAATTGGTATACCCCTTGGGTACAAATGTATTGTAACAAAATAGGTACCCCTTGGGTACAAGTGTATTGTAACAAAATCTGTACCCCTTGGGCACAAATGTATTGTAACAAAGTCTGTACCCCTTGGGTACAAATGTATTCTAACAAAATAGGTAACCCTTGAGTACAAATGTATTGTAACAAAATAGGTAACCCTTGAGTACAAATGTATTGTAACAAAATAGGTACTCCTTGGGTACAAATGAATTATAACAAAATCTGTACCCCTTGGGTACAAATGTATTCTAACAAAATAGGTAACCCTTGGGTACAAATGTATTCTAACAAAATAGGTAACCCTTGACTTGAGTACAAGTGTATTCTAACAAAATAGGTAACCCTTGAGTACAAATGTATTGTAACAAAAAAGTCAAACGTTTTGTCCACTTCGAGCACATATGCACCAGGGGTATGTAGGATTTATTTCGTCTATGACATGATTATAAAAACGTAACCTATTGTATTTTCAAGAATACATTTGCATAATAATTACTTGGAGACAAATTCTCAAACAATTTTTGTCGAACATGTACATGTAAGTACATGTATATAAATCTTAAAGTTTTCTTGACCATTTTTTCCCATTCTGTTTAATTTATGGAATAGAAGAAGGAAAGGAAAGATATCCAAGAAGTAACTCAATGTTAAGTATAATGAATTGCATTGTATATTTGCAGAGATTTGATGGAAAAATATAGCAAGAGGAAGTCAAAGGAAGAAGGTTTACACATAAATAACGACTAAGCCATGGCATCATTCCTGAGACAACCGCACAAAAATCCACCATAAAACAAATGGAAATGGCTGCTATTTCCGTTCAAGGAATAGGAAAGTACGTTTGCAAGCGAACCACTGCAATAAATTCAATTAACATTGTATAAAGTAGATAGTGGTTAACGAAATTGAAGTAAATCAATGAATGTTTCAACAGATTTAAGCTTTTTCAGTCAATTTCATGCTATAATTGAATTTTTTTCCAGCTTTTCATTGACGTGCCCAAATCTGTATGGAATCACAAGATGGAATAGAATATACTTTCAAAGTCAGTTTTATAAAATGTGTTATTCGATATTATCCAAAGTACATCATGTTCTGCATCCATTAGCTCAAATGAAAATGCTGCTTGTTAACATATATTTTAACTAAAGAAAATTGCAGATTCTACTAATGCAGCATATGTCATGCTTACATGCATAAAGGGATGGCAAACTCTAAAATCACTTTGTACATACTTAAAACCAGCCTGTTTAAAAAAACTGGATAACACGCTAATGAAACTTGACAGCATCTTAGAAAAGTGCAAAAGCTTTAAAATGGGAAACATTTTTAAGGAACTGGTTTAGCTGCTGCTTGAATTCAATGACTGATTTTCTGACACAAACAAAAATATTAAGTCTGACAAGTGAAAAACATATGTGGCTGGATTCGTTTGTACAGAGTGTATGACATATGTGACTAACTACAAATACATGTGTGTATATATAAATTAATTTAGCAAAATAATATACTGGAATTTACTGAAATGAAAATTTAATAGGCTTATATTTGGAGAATATTATTCATGTAATCAGGTTAATTAGGTAGAGATTAACATAAACATTTTATCATTAAAAATATAGGGCATTCTGTTTAACTTCAAACAAATCTGAAGACAAGTAAATTACAATAATTATACGTATTTTTTTAATAATAAATACTTATTACATTTGATTTGGAAATTCTAGAGGTAACTTTAGCTTGAAAGCTTTAGAATTTTGTAAGCAACGATGTTCCTTTTTTTAGATCATCAGCCATATGTTATTTATTAGACCGTTAAACTTTTCCATGGACTTATGTAAAATTTAATCTTATGTTTATAGGAAAGAATTAATTTAGGCAAGCAGCTTAACTTCATACAACATTAACAGGTTAATTATATTCTTAAGACGAATTTAGACTTGCTAACAATTAAATAATGGCAAGTGTTATCTGTTAAGTGTCACGCAGAGTGGTAAATTACAGTTATATAAGTTTTAAACAATTAAGAAACATCCAAATGACAAATATTCTAGCAGAGGACAGAGGAATATGGCGAAAACAAGTTAACGGTTTTATGCATAAAAGTCGACAAATGTATTTGCAATATAGGCTATATCTTCCATGACTTTAAGCCGAAATGTCATGGAAACAACAATTTAGTTTCTGTGGGCTTTTGTTGTACATTCATTAGAGGATAATGAATCTTTTAAGTAAAAACAACTCAGAATAAAGGTTTTGTATATACATGTACTGTATATTAATCAACATCATTGAAATTATGGCCCTTTGTTCATACAATGTATATATATTTCCAATGTTTAAAATACGTTTATGTTATACGTACAAGGTATACGTAAAATAAGCTTATTTCAAATTCAAAATTTAAGCGTACTTGTTTACTTCAACCTATACATATGAAATCACATCTTTAGATTTTAGTCAAAGCCTATTGTTTTTGCAGAAAAATCATTTGAGCTATTTTTATTTATAGGATACATAATTAAAAATAAATATGTGTTTATATAGATAGAAATTTACCAACTAAAAAAACAACTTCTAGTCCCGCGGTAATTTAATTCCTAAAACACATTGGAAAACTTCGGTTCATTCGTAAATTTTGGTGATAACAACTGCAATGGCATTAATAAATGTCAAACGTTTAAAAAAATTAGTACGATACAAAAACTAAATTTATCAATTTCAAACTTTATATTTAAAAAATTTAAGATATTTAGACATGATTTTAACTAGTTCTGATATTTTATTTGTAGTCTGTAGCAATAAACGCTTGGGATAGTCAAAGTATATTATCGTTTGTAATATTTCCTTAACATAAATATGATAGTTGTTAATTACAAAGTCAATTAACATGTAACTCAGTTTAATGAATGCCTTCATAAATCCACTGTTTGGTTAAAAAAGTGGTAATATTTCTTACAAATATAGAACATTGACCTCCAAAAACCTTGTGTTTTTAATTATTAGACTGCACCTGAATACAATTATAAAAATGAAAGAATTGAGGAAACAGCGTGTTAAACTTTTGATTTATATGCATTTGTTAGAACGTGTGCTAAAAATAAAACCAAAACAAACATTAATTTGAAAAACCACCAAAAGTTGGATCTGCATGTATCTTTTGACTATATAAGTAAATTCAAATTTTGTCCTTAGGCATAGTATATTCTGAAAATGGCACTTTTAAATTTAACTCCTCAACATCCATTACAAAAACAATGTCTATATGGATAAAGTTTTGGTAGAGGATAAGAATAAGATTTCACTGCAGATTTATAGAAATAATCTCCTTCTGAATATGTTGCCGATGAAATCTTTTGGAAAAATTGCGACGTATTTATAAATGAGTGCGTATACCAGCATGAAGATGATGGATACTACCATTGCCAACAATACTTTCGACATTCTCTTCAGATTTTAAAAGTCAACTTCACCATGAAAAAGACCTACATATATGTATTATTCTAAATGTTGCCAAGAATGCAACGAAATTTGTACGCTATAAAGCTCAGGATTTTATCAGAAGTCTTATATTGGGAAGCATCTTGAGTGGGTGAATGGCCAACACAATGCATTTGTCTCTTGTAATAAAGTAAAATGTCACATTGAATTATATTTTATGCCATACGTATGTTAATCCCTAGTCACAACAGAGATAAATTTGCATTTTAGCGTGTGTCAGATTTGGAAAACTCATCTCCGTTATATGACAAAGACTGAATTATGTGCGCACATCAGTTGAACTAAAGCTTATATCTTGTATACACACACAAAAAAAAAACATTATGCGTTTTAACATATTATAAAACAATGCAAGATAAATTGCAATCAGAAATGTTCCGTCAATTTTCCTTTTGTCAAAAAACCAAAACCAACAAAACAAGGCGGGAAACACATGCAGTTCGCATGAATGCGTTGGATGTCATCATGATTGAAGATCTTATTAATATTTTACAAAAGGATAAGACATATTTGAGCTGTTGAAGCTTATCTGAACTTTTTACGTTGTGTATAGGCAAGTGGAGTTAAGAATAAAAAGTATAATTGCTGAATAATGCTTTGTAAATTAGCAAATAATATAGGCCTATACAATATGTGCAATCCAAAGCACTTTTAGAATTTTTTTAAATAAGAGTTTAAATAAAGTAAGATGACAGAGTATTGTTGCATGAAAATGTTAGGCATGCAGTATAAAAAGCACATACTGTGTATTACAAATATCATTTTGAAAGCATATATATTTAAAGTATTTATATATATTCATATTATATGGAATATAGGCTGTATTATATAAGGAAGGGATAAAGAAATATTTTATTTTACTTGTAAGATGACATTAAACATTTTATACAGCCACTTAGTCATCTGCAGTTGTGACTTATAGCAAATGATTATATTGTTCCATGAGCATACATGTAGATTATATAAACTCATAATCAATCTTTAAAATAGAATTATCATCAATATTTTTTAACATGTAAATTACAGTAAAATTCGCTTATAAAGATCTTTAAGGGATCATTATATCCGAAGTTTCGAACTTCGTTGTATCCAAATTTATGAAAAATAAAACGTACATTTAATAACAATAGATGTGATTATGTACATACATTTAGGCGGCCTTGAAAAATCGTACAGAATAGTACGTATACAATGTAATTACGCCGTTTGATACAGATAAATTTGCTGGAAATTAAGGAGAAATTTTCGACTTTTTTATAAAAACATAGTGAAACAGTTTATCAAAAACTGGAATAAGTAAAAATCTTGCATACCAATATTTACAATTATTCAATAATAAAGATCAATTTTAAAATTTGTATTGTTCATATATTTCAAAATTTCCAAATTTAAACAAATATCAGTATAGCGAAATATACACATGTAAATTTAATACAAAATACGAAAAAAAATTGCTTTTTGAAAGTTAATGTTTCGTTAGCAAATTAACAAAAAAAATTTACTTTAAAAAACAACTTTTAGATTACAAATCATTTATACATTACATGTACAATTGTATATGCACTTAGAAAATGGGAAAAGGAAATCCTAGAAAATAGTTATAGTTGAAGGAAAGGACCATTTTTTGTTTGAAAAAAATCCGGATTATCGTTATATCCGACATTGTAGTATCCAAACAAAATTACTGCACATGTATGAGATATAACACACCAAACTGAACACATTGCTCGTAATCGTTTTATCCGGAATATCGTTGTATATCTGGCATCGTTATAAGCGGATTCCACTGAATAATAAAATTCGAGAAGTCATTTTAAAATAAAGGGTATACTGAATTATATTTTTTAGAATTACAAATTCCTGCAGAATTTTTTTTACTCTTTTGAAGATCTGCAGAATAAGATCATCCCTTTATGACAATATGATAATATATACAAATGCTTTAAATGCGTCACCATGGCAACACGATATGTACATGTACCGATGTAGATAGTTTTGAGAGCTGTATGAGGATTGATCCTAAATCACATACCCTGCATTCTATATCTCATGTATGAAAGTCTTATTTTTGAAGGCAACTGAGAGGATATCTCCTCAGGGATTTCTATATATGAAGAAAAAAAAATCGAGATGCATCTCTAAGCTTTTCTCAATATTCAGTAAATACGCTTCCATAAGTTGTTGCACTTTAATTAATGCACCATATTTCTTCCATTTACATTACATGCGAATGCAATTTCGCGAAGCCTTCGAGAATTCACTTCACCCCTTGCTCGAATATTATTTCCAATTCGTATATTGCATCCCAGTCAGCAAAAATGTTTTCCTCAGGATATATTGAACATTTATGCAGCGTATTTATATGGAGTGGAAGACTAGAATATGTGAATGTCTGATGGAGAGAGGGGAATTGCATTGTCGGGGGAGTAAAGTAGACAGAACAGGGGGAAAAAAAGGGGGAATATCCACGCCTTGCATATCTTCAATTTATACATTCAGCAGGGTTCATGTCACGAAAAACGCCCTTGGCATCGATTGCTATGTCCATCTGTCCATTCTCTAATGTTTCAGATTCCAAGAGTTTGATTCGAAATTGTTTTATCCAGTCATGCGAACGGACTTGGTTCAAATTAGAGTCCTGCTCAGAACTTCAAACTATATATAGAGAGCTGCTTCAGTTATCGTGGCTTAATTAGGAAGAAACGTGACTGGATTCGATTCTGAATACATACAACTGTTAGGACCAGAACCATCCTCGTGTATGGCCTACTGGGAATTGCTTTGACTTAATAATCTTATAGTTTTAGGGCTAAGGGTAAAAACATAGTGCTATCAGCGATTAAAGAATCGCTTCATTCTAGAATGAATCTGGGATGATTGTGGAATGATTGTGGAATCAATGATTGCAATCGCACATCTTGTTTTCGATATCATTCAGAACTCATTAAAATCAAGAATGGTTCTAGAAAAGACAAACTCGTTTGTGTCCTGGATTCATGCTAGAATCATGTGATGCTCTATTCTTTGATACGCCGTTATATCATATGTACGGGTGCATCGCGAATCACACGTATGTGTTTATATAGGAATCATTCTAGAATGAAGTGATTCTTTAATCGCTGAAAGCACTATGTTATTACCCATATGTACGATGTGGAATGTATCATACATTGTACAATTATGCACTTCAGCCATTATAAATTATAATACTTTTATATACAGGTAAAGTTGAGCTATAGGGTATCTCAGATTTACCACTGCATTACCCAAAAGCACTCAATATTGACCAATTATAGGCAAAACGCAATTTTCAATATTGGCACAATATTGTAAAATTTGCCATAATTGCCAATGTATATATTACAATAAATGGATATATATTGGAATAGATTTAGGCCCAATATTGGTCCTCTTATGTTATCAATATGCAACGGAACCAACAATGGCAAATAAATTGAGCCAATACAAGCCCGCTATTGAAAGTTTCATGATATAATTTAAACTTCATGGCCTTTATTTACTGTTTTCATGTAGGGCTTTTGTTTTGTTTGTAATTCGGCAGTGCAAGTTTGACTGACTGAGAGTGAATAATATTCAATTCAATTAAAAAAAGAATCTTATATACAATGTAGTTATATGGTATAGGTGGATGGTGTGGAATTGTGGTCCTTATTATGAAGCAATTCTTGGGCCAAATGGGCAGTCGCCGAAACTGGTTCAACCTGACTGGAAGTCTATAAGTCAAGTGATTGTTGCACCTGATGAAGATCTATAGATGCCGAATTTTTGTGCTAATGAACAATAAAAACTTGGCTATTTCTGTTGCTAATTTGAACTATACACAACCACTTGAAGTCAAGGAAAGAATTCAGTTCAATGTACTTGCTTTTGTATTGGAGAGTAGTATAAAAATCCAGTAATAGGGGGCTCCGTACATAGTCATCTTAAAACGTTGATAATGCCTTTAGAGAAGGCAAAATGTTGTTTTAAGGAAACAAAAACTTTGGTTGCTATCTTAAGAATCCCATTGTTGTGGATTTGAACTGCACAACCACTTGATGCCGTAGAAAGTGTCCTTAATCATGGAACTCGTGATACATGCATGTACTGTATATATATATATATATATATATATATATTGCTATATATATATGCATGATCTTCATTAGCTAGACAACTTTTCTTTCCTGATGACAGTATTGAAGATTATACTTCAGAATCCAAACAGCATGCATTTAGGTTTGCACTGTTTCCATTTGGGGTTTGCAATGAAAGCTTGCTTAACTAAAAAGGCAAAATCAGCAGCTTATAAAAGAATATAAGCGATTAATAATCCAATACGGATTAATTATTATGAGATTAAAGCCTACAATCACTATGGCTAACTGCAGTCATCATCCTCTTTGCATGTTCTACAAATTAAGGTCATGCATTCAGTAATGCCAGTAGATTATGATGACAAACTTTCCAAAACCCTAAAACCACATATGTCTGTAAGTGTTGATGTATATATTGCTATACAAACGGTGCCCTGCATTTACTTTAATTATGTACATGGTAATATTTACAGTTAGTAATGTAATGGCGAAATTAGCATATTACTTGAGCTCATCTTCTGTATTATAAACACTCCTCCCCGCAAATCAAATAAAAACTGCAGTATGTTTGTGTGTGTATAAACAATTACGAATGAAATTGAAAGCATGCTATTTAGACACGAAGTATCATAATTAAATAATCCTGCAATTAAACAAAGTGAAGTGTGGGCATTAAAGATTACCTCAAAAAAAAAATATAAACGATAGACATTCCCACGATAGCACTTCTGATACTAAACATTCTGCCAAAATATTTGAAGTGCCTGTCTTATTGGTTTAGCCTATAGAGCGTAAAAAAGATGCTGCTCATTTTTTATTACATAAATAGCCTACATTGGGGTTGGGTTTGAACAAAAAGGAAGCCACTTCACAGACATGGCACAAATACTTCTTTATGCAAGTGCGTATCACGCAGTACATCAGATTCCCCAATACAATACATTGTTCCTGAAAACGTTTATCTGATCGCTGTCCATTTTGTTATTCCTCTCAAACGCACCCATAGTTTTTAATTTACTCTGGAAGCAAACCTTAGCGTTTCATGAATGATTCATGCACGAATATGGTTAAACCATAACTAAATTTACATATAAATTACGTCGCATAAAATGCGCATTTTAATGTATGTTCTTGGGAATGCTGTTAATATAAACAACCTTGTGGCCAAAGGAACAGGGATGATGACATCCACTCCCTACACATTTAATAGCATGCATCACTTGCCATGATTTGACCAGAAGGAAGAATGTACATGCAGAAATGGACAATCTTATAAGTAAAATTGTCTTAGCTCTAGAACTAGCAAATGCATTTTGACACTAGAGTTCGCTCTAAATAATACAGTATAAAAAAACATAGTTTTTCGCGTAAAACCTTTTGCTGTAGCCAGCAAGTACTGGCAGGAAATTCACTTTTGACCCACCCCACATTGCCACTATAGAATCTTCCGTAAAGGGGAGTAATTAGACCTTGCAAGACGAGCGCTCCGTAGCACAGCAAGTTCCAGGCTGCAATTTGAAATGCATTCTTTTCACGTTGAAAA
>JAQGCC010001905.1:0-20785 GCA_034698905.1 Xestoiulus laeticollis | reverse complement strand
TACAAGCGACTTGTAAGTGTGGACAAAAAAAAGACATGTCTTGTGTCTCAAAAAGAGACACTTCAGTTTAGAGTGTGTCCATTCTCTTTAATCGATGAATCAACTTAAGTGCAAACATCTAAATCTGTTAAACTGTCTTATTCTTAGGCATTAGCCTTATATGTATAGTACACGACAAAATATGAACTTGGACAGCTTGTTATCCGTGTCATTTCAATGCCAATGTCAGCACTTTCTAAACCAAATTAGGCGCTAGATATTATTTTTTTGGATAGCGCAGCGTTTCGTCGCCTTGATCTCAAATAGTCTGAAATCAATATATTTACAGGAATTGGAGCATGAAATAACCCATTATAAGACGTCATTTTCTCGCATTTACAACAAAATATGGTGTCGCTGGCAAAGCTCCAAACAAGCTACACCAGTTTGCTTGACACCTAGCTTCCTACACAAATATTAATGGAAGTTAACTTGGAAAAATTCAATATAATACAAATTCGTAAACGCATTTGTATTCCATCAAAATTTATACGAAATGTACATTATAGTGGGATAAACCTTCAAGACTCGTATTAAAATATTAAATTGGGTTATCATAGCATGCATCATTATTGAATTAGTATATAGCCTGGATATTTACAACGTGAACCAAAAATTGCATTTGTTGGATGTCAACTGCTAAAATTGTTTGGGGCTTCTAATATCCGTTCAAACTATACGAAATAGACATCTTGCGGTTATTTTGGCCATCTTGAACGTCTTGGTATTATATAAAGGGCTAAATCCCCATAGGTGTTTCCTATAGGATATATTCTTATATCCATATGCATTTATGGGCAATCTATTAGTATGACCTTTTTGAGGAAATTTCTACCAGTTTATGCATACAGTTGATAATGATTTTCATCTTTATTCCGTTTCAGTAACTTTAGGGGTCTAGCTATTTGCTGGAATAATGTTTTTTGATAAGCAAATGGTATTCTTATTCAGAATAGAAGCACCGAAAATCTACCATTTGAAGGTAAATTTAGAAGAAAAGTAACTGAAAACAGTCTTACAATGCTGACATTATTAGCATTTTAAATAGAGTGTATATGTATAAACAGGATGGTATAACACTGGTCTAGTATTCAGTAAATGTTTCATATCAACAATATCCTTTGGTATTCCCAGCCTCCCTTTCATGAATTCGCGAAGCATGTTTCTAGCTTAATAGCAAATTGCCTACCAAAGTCTCACGAGTCCTGAATTGCCTATGTATTCCCAGGGTGCATTTTTCTAAATCTCTTTACAGAATCCAATTCATAAAATTTCAAACGTATACATGATGTTACGTAAATATAAGTATAAAAACTGTATGTATAAAGCTACTATACTTTACATAGTGTCCAATATCATATTGCAAAATTTAAAACAATGAATTATCTGCATGAGGACCGTTGAATCTGGACAAATGGACAAAAGCCTTAATCACTAAAAAATTAATAGTGTTGAATTATTAAACATTTCATGTCAGTTTAAGAAGATATATCTTTTCTAAGCAAATTATTATATTGTACTATTGTACGTTATCATAATGATACCACAACACCAAGCTCAAAATACTCAACACAATGTTCACGGGTACTTTAATGCATTTCCAAAACAACTTAATATATATTGACATGGATTTGCATACATTTCGAAATATAAAAGTTTGTATAAAAAGTAGCTATAGTTACAGCCACTAAACAAGCTTTTTTTCTTGAAATCGCTTCTTAAACTGCGTCAGCATATGCTGTATAAATCCAATTTTATACACGTGCACTGGCACAAAGAGCCATGGATTTTCAAATGGAAAATAGCTGCAGGAGAAATAAATGCAATTTCTTATTCGTAACTTTTTGCCTCCTAACGCATTATATCGAAATAAAGTGCAGGGATGTTTATTAAGGCAATATATCATTGGCCAAAAAACGGCGAAGAAGCATATCGTGCATTACTTTTCAATCACGACCTATGCTGTTTCTTTAATGGCAATCGTCGATGGAATGAGACGCTTAAATTCGCTATATTTTACCACAAATAACATAGGACTCCGTGGAACTGCATGCATGCAACATAAATTAACTTAAAGCCCAAAGAACAAAATATGAGAACGCATAATGGTTATAGATCATTACCTAAATGGAGTTTTATTATTTTGTTAATGGGTTTCGAAGTGCACCAACTTCGATCACATTTTTTTTCCAGAGTAATATCGATATTAGTGAGATATGTTCCGGGATGAAAATGAAACCTGGTATGCAGCCAATACAAATATATAATTTGATCATAAGAGCCCTAAGGCAAGGTAAATGAACTGCATAGGGTAAAAATACAAAATGTTATACTAAAGTCGAAAGTGTATGCCATACATGTGGTTAGAATATAATGACGATAAAAATAAAATGTCGTCAAATTACGTTATTGGAAAATTCAATAAAAATAATAGCTTATAAATAGTTACTTGGAGTGCAATTTTGCAAATGTAAAACTTCAGAAACATAAACAGGACAGAAATCTTCAGTTTTTAAATGAACTGTTGTTGATAAATAAACATCTTGGTTTATAAATACAATTTAGAATGTCGTAATGTGTATAATATAATTTATCATGTACCAGTATGCTAACTTCACTAAACTTTTTTAATTCATTAAGGTTTGGATTTGCAATGGCTCCATCTTGAATAACATAAATGTATTTTGAAGCATATAAAAAGTTTCGCCTAAGGGCCAAATGTAAACTTATAAGAGCTCTTAAAATGCTACGCTTTTAGTTGAAAGTTTCATGGAAAATGGAGAAGACCATTTTCTAAAAAAAATCCTGCTTGTACTTACAAAATGTTTAACTTTGTCATTGTGAAATCAAGCATGCATGATGTTTTCATAAGATATTACAATCTTAAAACTAAAGTATGGATTTAATCGTGGTATATTAGCTTTTTTGTGCAATTGAAGTTCCTTAGGCTTGAGATGATAAAAACAGGATTTCACATTCAGAAAAATATCTTCGATTACGTGGCATGAATTTCGAGAAGATAACTGGAATTTGAAAAGATAGCTGTGTTTGGTCAAACAAGCGCCGGTCTCCAGACTCACATATCCTCAGAAATTTGAGATATTAATTTCAAATATTGGACACGCATCGACTGGGAAATATTTTGGTTTTTCCAAATATACATTTTTCATTTTGTGTCCTACAGAATATTCCCAATATCATACTAGGTACACATGGATTATTCATTTTTTTTTAGATTCAAGCTGGTCTTATACATGTATAACGAAAACTTCACTTTATTTTTAAAACGTTATATATTCTTCAGAAAGAAATTATGTTCAGAAAACTACAATTACATACTTTGTGAGCACTAATATTTAAGACAACAATAATTCCATCGCAATGTACTATTTCATTTATATGAAATGCTCAACTGAGCTGAAAATGGAGCATGCCAGTAAACACTGGAATTAATCCAAAATTATAACTCAGTTTAATGCTTTAACCATTTAATTTTTCGTCCATTCGCAGACGTGAATTAAAAATTTTGCTAAAATGCTATTAAAATTACAATGTGTAAGTATGAACAACATGATAAATAGGGTAATTACCCTCAATCCTTTAATACTGCATTTAATAATTTCATTTTGCTACAATTATGCAATGGTAATTGTTGCGAATTTCCCTAAAGGTTTACATAAGACCAATCCTTATAGCAATTGAGTTTAGGGATTCAAGATCCACAATTAAGCGAGGAGATTTTCATGTTGTTTAAGGCACTGAGACGCTTAATCCCCTATTCTCATGAAAACGTTTCATCGTTTTAGATTAATAAAAAGCAAGTCCTATAATGAGACATTGTTAACCTCACTCTCTCTTGTCTGTTACTCAAGAGGATGTGTAGAGAGTGTAAATCACACCGGTGCTGTTCTTGTGTAGTTTGCACTTTTGCACTTGATTAACATTGACACGAGTTTCCGATCAATCGCCAATCTGTCTGATCTTGTATAGTCTTGTAAGTGCACAACACTACAGACACGCTCTAGTCACTTTACTAAGATTGATGTATCAGTAAATTGCGATCAAGTATCACGTGTTAACTTACGAATGACAATGATGTTGTCGTTTTAAGGTGACGACTTATTTGTGTCAATTATATTCAAGCGCAATCTTAATGAAATATCTTTATTCAGAAAGTAATCAATTAATCGTACACATAATAAGTAAAAAAAAAATGCAATTTCATTATAGATAAACATCTGCAACATTTCACGTTTACAAATGGCATCTGCACTTATTTATAGCTAATTGTTTTGTTTAAATTACTGTAAATACTCGAACAAAATTTAAACCATAGAGTAAGGAACTCTGTGCAAGTAATTAAGGAACATTTACCTGGGGTTTATCATTTTTGTTCCCAATAAGTTGGTATCATTAATTTAAAAATGTCATAAAACTTACCAGAAACATGCATATATGGTACCGGTATTTCATTTGAATGGTATTTCAATTAAGGGGAATCCCCAATGCACTGCGCGAAGCTATCAGAAAATGTGAGACGCGATCAATAAGGGAATTCCCCTAACACTCGGGGTTTAATATTCGAAACCGGAGTTAATTAGCAATTACGCTAGCTAGCTCGCTAACGACCCGGGGTTTAATCGAGTATTTACGTTACACCATGCATATTTGCTGATACATGCAGACATATACTTGTAAAGCTTGTATTTTCAGGTTTAACAATATTTGTTTTAAATCTATCAAATCTGGCATTCATATGGAATTGATATGCAGTATTAATATGAAATTCGTGTTGTTTCATTTCTCCCTATATATAAATCGCTGTTTATTTGTTCATATCTTCCTTCACCTATGTACTGCTTTGCATTTTGATATAGACCTTATTTAACCCATGCATCATTTAAGATGTGTATCATGTCTACGTGTACATGTATATACGTTTCAAACAAAGTTAATGATTTAATATTTTAGTAGATCTGCATCTGCGTCAATAAAACACCAGAAAATTGAACAATTTTGCCGCAATACCGTAGTTGAAAATAAATGCTTTCAGGAAAATACGTGCATGTGAGTGCCAGCAAAAATGCATATGAAACGATGCCAGAAAATTGCTAACTGGTCCATGGATGAATGGGGTGTGTCATGCATGCTAAATATGCATGTTAAGCATGTATGATCCAAACTTCCTTCGTGTTCAAAATCTTGATTTTTCATGCAATTTGAATAGGCCTAGGTTATGACATAATGTAGGTAAACAAAAAAATGATTCAAAGTTTCACCTTGAATTCACGAATTCCCCGCATCACGAATATGTTTACTTTGAATGTGTTTACTTCAAACCTTTATTTACTGATTCGTGGGGATTTCAGTGCTTCTGATGAAACCACATTAAATAGAGCTAGTTCAATAGCAGTATAAGCCATCTGCAACCATTATCTAAATTAGCAAATCCAAACAACCTTGGATGCATTTCAACTTAAGTATATGCACAACTCAGCTTGCCATAGTAACTGCATTATAATCGAAAATCTGCTCTATTCACCAAAATCTATTAAACAACTATAATTAGCACTTACAAGTTGGCATGTTGCACAGGTTTAAAACAGTAGAGATAACGTATGAACCTAACGTCAATAGTTTCATAAATTAAAATGTTATGTAAAAATCAGAGTTAATGATCTTCTTGAGTAAAATGCAAAAGCTGTGAGGATCTTTGCTTGTCCAGCTCATTAAACATTCCATATGCAAATAATGCATTCGGAAATGCATCCCAGAATGCATAATTAGGAATGCACTCCCGAATGCTAAAAGTGTATCAATATGCGATATGCAGACAATTACCAAGAAAAATGGCATAGGGTGCTTTTCTATCCGATGATAAAATTTGTTGAAATGTGTATAAAAAAGCTTAATATCAGTATAAAAAAACTAACATCTTAGCTAGAATTATGAGAAATTTGCAAGCCAATAAATAAAAAAAACTCAACTTTCCTTTAAAATTTGGTATTTCCCAGAAAAGTTGCATATTTGCACTGGGTGAAAATAAGGGCATGACATTTGTAACTGATGAGGGAACAAATTTCATGAACGCGTCTGTGTAACGAGCAAACACTGATAATGAAGCTTGTATACAGGATTTTATTGTGATACGAATCGGTTTAACAAGCCATCTGATAACCTGTATAAATACCAGGAGTTTTATCATCAGGTTAAATACAGAATTTTAGCAACATCCGTAAAGCATGAACAATGCACATTTAATCTTATACTTGTCCAAACATTGGTATGCTGCGTGGTTTGGATAACCATCAAATTTTGCCTAAAATAGCGAGTAAATCGCAAATATATGAGCAGTTACAACCATGTCACGATAGCACAAGTTAATTGAATTTCCGGAACGTTTTACATCATTTGATGATTGCATTATCAACAACATGTAGTTTTCCCCAACATTGCAATTTTTAATTCCATCTCACTAAACGATGAAGCCGACAGCTAATTAAGAAATAGCTATAGATTTCATGCTCGAATTCGCTGTAAATCATTGCTAATTACGTTACCCGGCATTACATACCGGCATAAAGCTGGATTTAGGAACCTGCTAGCATCTAGTTTGTGACAACAGCAAAACCTGAATTTAATGCAAATGTTAAACTGTTGTAAACACTTCATCCATCAAGTCGTTTACACAATTTGAAAGTAAACAGCAAACACATGCACATTTTTGAAAAATTTCAAGTATGGTGGCCTATACTAGCTTGTACACGTTTTGGTACTTCTTTGTGTTTTGGTTTTTTGCAAAAACCTCTTAGCTTTATACAAAGCCTCTCAACTTTTAAGATAAATATTTAATTCGATTGATTGTTAGATTTCGAAACATCTCTCAATCAAATGAACCTAATATATGCAATGACGAGATACGTTTGTTTAGCGTATCAACGCACGTATACATTCTGGATAATGTATACAAATGCTACATTATTAACGTGAATGTGTGTTCAGACGTGAGATTCAAACATTTGTCATCGATGCACAGCCAATTATAGACAATCCATACATGTCGTATGTAATTACACATGACAAACCCATCAAAAACACGCAAACACGCACTGCTCGTGAACTATGAGACTACAATTTCGTAAATATGGGGAAAAATTGGAAAAAAATGACAAAAGATTGGGAAAGCTATATTGCCATGCGACTATCTGTCGCATATCTTCTAATAGAATTATATTCCTCAATGAGAAGATATAAGTTAACGTTTATAAACCAAGCTGCTATTGACAACAAGATTGTTCTTCCAAGAAACAAATATTATTGATCTAGGCGAGAATTGTATTTTCAAAAAATAGTAAAACCACAGGACAGTGGTATTGGTCAAATTTCACATTTCTTCTCATGTATTATAAGTTGACCACTGCTTCAACTAAGACAATGAAGATCGAAACTATATATGTATTAATTTTAACAACTTTTGTTGGTCAAGTTCTGTTTTGCATTGATTTATATAGTTCAGAACAAGGGATTAATATTTTTTTTTACCTCAGGCCACACTAGGCTGGAAACTATAGGTAAAAAAAATTTGGTAATTCTTTAGAATTAAAATTAAACTCGATGCCCTGTTTGAGGCTAACCAAACGCGCGGGAACAGCCAAGTTGGGCCTATAGGGATTTATCTCTCGCATTTCTGCGATTCTAAGTATGAGGATTACACCTGAGTTTCCTCAGAGTGTTGGGTGAGAACCGACTTATAAAGTGCGTAGAATCCTTCTTGATCCCTGAAAATCCAATAACTAGCACAGAGTGAAATACCGGTGTGAATTTCTTGCATGATAGCATAGCCGTTGCCTAGTTGGGACGATTTCAATTACTGCTAATTGAATAAGCATGTCGCAGCTAGGATTATCTACGATAACGTTGATCGGACGTGTAATTGCAAATGAGAGGATTTATGAGGTATTGACAAAGAGCAATTAAGTACTGCCTGATCCAGGATAAAAAAAAATTCAGAAAGGTTAATGCGTGCAAAACTATACTCGCATACATAGATATCTGCTCTGCTGAATTAATGTTTAATTACAGAGATGAATTATTTCGTTTCATGTAAGAAGTATGTTTTATGTATAAATTTACAAAACATACTGGATGTAACAGTAGGCCTACATAACATCAACTATAACATGCAGCATGAGGCATATAACGCTGGCTACATGTGACTATACCATCATGTCATATAAACTCACGTGATGGCACGCATGTTCACGCCACTGAAAAAGAGTAGAATGTATTTTTTAGGCTTAATAGAATTAATAGCATGGTAGTCGCATGTATGGGCTCACATCATCACGTAAAAAATGCATATTTTAATTTCACGTGGCATGAGCATGCGTGTCATCACGTAAGCTCATGTAAAGTGATATGGTAGTCTGTAACCAGCTTTAGAATAGCCTATTTAACACCAACATCATAACATCAGCATAATTAACATGCAGCATGATCATATCACCATGGCAAACATAACATGATAAATATAATGATATTCAAGTTGTATAGCTGTTTCGTTAATAGAAACTCTTGCATATCTCCTTTATTTCGTTGTTGAAAACTAGGTTAATCGTGAATGGAAATTTGAAAATCAACGTCAAATTATCCATTAATGCAAACTACAATGCATTAAACATCATGCATATCAGTGCAGGGATATTTAACACTAGAACAGAAGGCGTTTATCACTTGAAAAATGGTTATTCTGATTTTAATAACAACTTCCCTTATTTGCCATCCATAAAAGGCCCTACCCATAATGGAATTTGCTGAACTGAAGAATACAATGATGTACAAGCCCTAATCTATATTGATGAGTGTGTGAAAGATTAATGAGGATACGTAATTCACAATATAGCAATCAATATGCCGTGAGCAATTACATTTATTGTTTTCAGCTTTTTGCACGTCTGCAAAAGCAAAGAATCGTGTGTGTGTGAATATAAGTCAATACCTGGCACCCAAAAAGTTGTCAACAATCGAGATTTGGACAATTGCTATCTGTCTAAATGAAGCATGTACGTGTACGTATAAGGAATAACAAACAATCGCCAATAGACAAACAAAATCACTGCTCAAAAAGCGTCTAAAAAGCCTTCAGCAATAGTACTATGATGATACACACACAGCAATTTCTATTCGCTTGACATTCCAAGGCTTGAGCGGAAGCAAATATTGCCAGAGCAACTGTGACAACTCCCTTGTGAACTCTTCTCCATACGCTAAATTTCATTTCCTTCGTGACATCGAAGGGCCTTTTATATTTCGTCTTATTGTTCTACTTTCAATATCCGATCAGAAACTCTATTCACTCATTCATTGCGAAGACACTGTTGCAGTGTCAGCTTCCAGTTTTAATGACAATAAGAAGGCAAACACAGTGCCAATGTTTTATTAAGATATAAGGCTTTTGGTACGCCCTCGTATGGCAATAGTTTCTCCAAGAAACATGAAGGTGATTGAAGAAATTGGTAACTGTTAGCAACATGCTGCAAAAGAAGCTTAAATGCAGGTTTGAAAAGATAAGTCTTTCTTTCTTTAGATTCGCCCTATCAACACGATAGCAACTTGAAATGCTTCAAACATTTCAATACAACCAGCGTTCACTCATTTCCACACCTATATTTTTTGAAAAATATTAAAAAATTACCAAAACGAAATAAAGTAATGCGATGTACTGGTGTTTTTGAGATAATCACTTGCAAATATGCTATAATTGTATAGATTTTATTACATTTAATGACTTGATTAGCTGCAAATATACAGATTCATGAAATCCTGCTGTTGACTGGTATGAAATTTGAATTTATTTACTTTGCAGACCTAAGCAGCCCACAGTTTCTTGTGTTTTGAGATCATCACTTGCAAATATACAATAATTGTATATTACATTTAATGACTTAGTTGCAAATAAACAGATTCATAAAATCCTGCTGTCGACTGTATAAGATTTGAATTTATTTACTTTGCAGACCTATCTAGTAGCTGGAATTTGTCTCATATGCAGTTTCTTGGATGGTTCCTGGTGCCAAGCGATCATTTAGTATACTAATTTTGTTTGTGCATTGTCTTAAAAGTTAAATACGAGCGTCATTTCTCCTAAAACGTGTGAATTATAATTTCGTTTTCTGTTCAGAGCATATATAAGGATGTTTATTCGACATTCGAGCCTGACTAAATTTAAAGAAAGTAAAACTAAATTTCACGCTGCTTCTTCTTTCGCGATAAAATGTGTGAAAGGATTAAATGTCAGTCGTCAACAAACCAACCGTGAAGAAGCTTAAATTTTCCAATCCAATTGTGGTCTAACTTCGAAATTCTGCAATGGCTAGTGAGAAGCTAACAGCGTCAAGTATGGAGATATAGTGGTGTTTTAGAAAGGTCGCTAGACCAATCATGGTATGTCATTAAGCTTAAATATTGCATGATTGCAGAGAAGAGCGAGATCATGCAGTAGTACAATTTCGGTCGTTACTATCCTGGGTGTATTATCAAAGGAATTAGTATAGCTGACAATGGGCAATAACCAAGTTCAACAGCATTTGAAAGAGGTCTGTGTAAAGTTGAGTGAAAATGAGCACCGCGCATAGTCTCAATGTATTTTTCTAAGCCAAGTGCACCATTAACTTTAAATTAAAAACCGTATCAAGCTGGACAATAAGTAGGCCTATTCCAAACAGAAATAATTAATACATGTATGTTGTTTGAATTATAAAACTACTATATATGCAAATGCACCACTAATCGATATGCAACTAATTATTTGCATAATAATATAATATGCAATACTACAAATAAATTTTTAAAAAATATGTTTGTTAAGGTGCTATGAGCTGTAATACAAGTATAAGAGCGTATATTTTTATTATTAGCGTTTATACGACACAGTATATGTTATACCAACTACCTACATTGTATTTTCATCCCATTTAGTATATTTTCTCATTTTTGCATAGATTGAAAAAAACGAGAAAAATCCCTATTTTGCAGCTGTTAATACTGTAGCATGTCTACATAATACTGTCTAAAATAATATTTTTCCCTGGTCCCAAGAGTATTCTTTTAAACAGTTTAAACAGACCACAAATCTAAGATGTACTGAAAAAGATATGCAAACTTTCAAGTACAGTACACCAAAGCTACACTGATTCCATTTGGCAAACACTTTCTGAAACTATTTTGCGCTTTAATTTAGATAGAGATAGAAATGTGGTTTCTGTATGCACACCAACTTTCTTTTGTTTCACAGGAGGCATCTTTAGATAAAGTCACCTCTACAGAAGTCACTCGGTAACCTAGTTTCAAGCTGGAAATCGATTCATGCTCGGAAAAAGCCTCATTAGTCATTCTCTTCGATCGGTCTTATAGTTTGGGCTATGCACACACAAGACACCTTGCCCGCGATTTTAAACCATCGTTTTGCTTGTGCCTATTTGAAAATTGTTTTAGGATGTTCTCACAAAATTGAAAACTATGCAAATATAAAGGCGAAAATGCAGCATAGCAAATGAAGGAGTCGTTACCGGTAATGATGCAAACATGAATTGATAAATAAAAGCTCGTGATTATGCGACCCAATAAAAAGCTCGCACTTTCACACAAAAGGCAAATTTAATTACATCGGCAACGTTTGCTCTCAACCATAACGTCCATTATCAACGGACCTATAGCGTTGTTGCCATGGCCATTACATTTTTCCAAGGAACTGGAAAAGGATAAGGGAACACCGTAAAATTTTACTGTTGCTAGGTTTATTTCTTCAAAATGGGGACTGTAACAAATGAAGCTCGAGGGTCTTATATTTAAAGCCTTTTCCCAGCTTTTCAAAGTTCCTAAGCTGGACCAATTGTCTTGCTAATAACCCTTCGATGGTTTCACTGCAATGCTATAATATTTCGGAAATACTATAGTGTGACGGTCAACACGCTTTATAGAGACAAGGTCATATTCTAGGACAGAAACTTTAGAGAAAATGGCAGCAAAATCGATGTCATTCTTACAAATAGATTTGAAATTTACATAAAGTTGGTATTAGATCAAATGGATAATCCTACATATAACTTTGACATTAGAGTCTTTAAATTCTAAAAAGTGTGGCATCAGTACGCAAATATGCCATTCAAATTCTCCATTCGTGGTTTAGTTGGCAGTGAAACTGTTAGATGGAAACGTAAATCAATTTGAACGACTATATACACCACATAACAGTGAGAATAATGTTCCAAGGTTTTTTATGCATTTTTTTTTGCGTATAACAACGTCACCATTTAGGAAAAAACTGCTATCGAGCCTTTTTATAAAACGGGTTATTTATAATTAATTTTGAATAAAATTTATACGAATTCACCATGTATTAATTAGTTTCCGTACTTGAATTTTGCTAAACAAAATAATGAAGATAATTTAGACTTTCTCAAATTGTTCTCTCAGCACGTTACATGCAAATTCAATTAATAAGAACTACTGCTTGGGAATGCTTTAATATACATGTATATTCACTTTATTCAATTCCATGCTCTTTCAAAATACCGACTAGAGCTAAAAGCCACCATGGGTGTGGTGTTTGTTATTAGTGCAGTTATTTTTCCAATAAATACTTCAATGGTTGATGCAACAGAATAACTAAACTGATATTTTTAGACGTATACGTTTTAACAAAAGAGCATCTATACTAACATACTGGAAACCGATTGGGTGTGGGCATGGCAAATTAATTGCTTTCGCTGATTATGTGTACGACACGAGCCTAATATATAGGCTGAGATAAGCTATTATAAACTGTATGTGTCTGCCAGTTCCATCGACAATTAAAAAGCAAATCGGAAACTGCTGACTTTCAGATGAGAAATATACATATATCATATAACAGCTTAATTGCAAGTTAGAGCGACCATTTTGTGTTCCTGGTAATTAACGCTGATTTATAATACCATTAGCTTCGAGTCCTGTACGATATAAATTCAAATTGTTCGATTTACGGTAATTACCGGTTGTGGGTGTTACTTAATACCTTAATACATGTAGTTGTCAACTTTATAGTCGTTTCTTTTTTCTTTCATTAATTGTTTTATGAGAAACTTCAAAATAATTTTTAAAAAATGAAATTAATTAAATAGGAATTTGAAGGGTGCCATCACATAATGTAATATTATATATTGCGTTCGGTAAATGTGGGGGCAAAATACTATTTAGACTATTTACTAAACATAAACAATAACATAAAACAATAAACCCATGAGCACCATGCAATATCTCCGAAAACAGCATGATTTCATTGTATAAAATAGTGCCTTGCCATGCATATTTTTAATGTGCTTCTTTAACTTAATCAAGTTTGGCAAATACTACACTAGTCATTTAAAAGGTTGATTTTTTAAAAATGCACTAACAAAAAAATCGTTCAAAATTCATCTATTTCCCACTTCTCCTTTAAGAAGAAATATGCCGCAGTACTTTTAAATGGTAATCATAAGCAACGTTATTTCAAAAATATAAAATTCCAAAACGACCAGAAAAAGCAAAGAAAAATATTGCATTTTTTTTTATTTTCTTTATTCGAAGATAAGACATACTGAAATACAGTAAGACCGACATGTCACTCACTTCAAACTTATTACTTTCTTTGGCTCTCTGATGCTTTATTTCCACCCATAGAATTCATATAAATAGTCCTGACTTTTCCTGATATTTCCACCGCACTATATCCCATTTCGCCGTGTTATATGGGGGAGAATGTAGGGGGGAAGGTAGTAGTCATTCGTGCATGTTTGAAGTTGTGGTTCTCTTAAGGACCTCCCCTAGAAAACGCTACACCCCAATGGTTGATGTGGTTTCCATGACGCTGCTAGTGTCACTTGAAATACCACAAATGAGAAATATTATAGAATGGGATGACACGCAACCTAATGAAATAAAATGATGGCGCCTGACATACTTGTGCATTTGGCCTATTATAACCATGCATTTGACAGACCCTCCCTTCATTTGCAACACGCTTTTTCTTTCACTCGACTGTGCAAACCAATACGATAGCATTTCATTGCTTCCTTAATGATTCTCTGCTTAAGCGAAAATGATGATTAAAACAGGTTTTATCGTACATCCGTAGATTCCCGGAGGCTATAATTACTTATTAGCGAATCAATTTTTATCGTATTACAAATGTACATACGAACGTCATTTAAGTTTGCTAAGAATGAATGAAGTTCTACTGTGACGCCTGTGGAGGCAAGATATGGACTGAAAAATCTATTTGTCCAAAGTATTTAAAAAAGAAAATCCCTAGAATTGACAAATCGGGAGTATAGAAATCCAGCGTTGAAATAATAAATGGACTGCAACAACTAATTCTCAACCCACTTTAAATCGTAAATCTATCTAGACAACTAACCAGATTAACGTGGCATGATTTAATGATGCCCTTGTAGATAGGCAATCACTGCTAGCTTCGAAGCACTGAAACTATGCGTAAAACAGGAGTAAAATAGACAAATTTCAGATTAGTTTCTATCAGAGAAATACATTTTAAAATCATATATGCATATTTATTATCATGCCTATCTAGACAACTAACCAGATTAACGTGGCATGATTTAATGTTGCCCCTGTAGTTAGGCAATCACTGCTAGCTTCGATGTACTATGACTATACGTAAAACAGGAGAAAATATGCAAATTTCAGACTATTGTTTCGTTTAGAGAAATACATTTTTAAATCATATATGCATAATTATAAACGTGCATATGCATATTTTTTATCTTGTCTATCTAGAAAAATAACTAGATTAACGAAGCAGGAATCAATGCTGCCCCGGTAATTAGGCAATCACTGCAAACTTGGATGCACTAGTAACATACACATATTTATAAACGTGCATATGCATATTTTTGATCTTGTCTGAAAACAGTTTGTTTTTACTCTACCAATACAAACTTGATAAAAAAGATTTAAAGATAATGGGTTTTTGATCTGTCTAAATCTCAATTTCAATCTGGATTGGATCGATAAATATTCCTAATTCTAAGATTAAAGTAAAATCGATGTAATCGGGCATAAATCAATCGAAAGAAATTTGCATATGCTATTATCATCGAGTTTTACTCCTAATTAAGCTTATAAACGCAATGATGCTTGAAATTGAGTTTGGACACAAATTATTACAATAAATCTAATAATTTAGAGTTATTCACCCTCTCTGATTACCTATGTAAATTTTCATATTCAATTCAAATATTTCAGATTATTGTCTGAGTGAGCAGAATATAATGAGGTCAAACTCAATTTTAGGTTGAAACCCATTGACTACCAGCACAGGTACTTGAAATTCATACTGCCCATGCACGAAGGTCACGTCAACAACATCACAAATCCTACGAAGTACTGTTCCTGAACCATTCACAGGATAAATTACATTTTGCATTACTTTCTGTGCTGTAATAGTGTCTTTACGTCGAAAAATAATGGCGTGGAAATGGCACATGTTCCAAAAAACTGAAATTGTCACTGTAGTTTTTCGTGTCGGGGTCGCAGGTGCATTATCATTTCAATGGGCACATATTGTTCCGAATGCAGAACTAAAAAACGTACATCATGCTCCTTCGCATACAATATGCATAAACCAACGCAACCTTCAAAATAAAATGCAAATTTTTAAAGCATTCGCTCTGAGCAAAAAAAAATTGAGTTTTATCTGCATAACTTTGACTTTATGCTAAAACCCAAATGCAGAAACTCGCCAATGCCACCTACTGTATATATTGTGCAAAGACACTATATATGTAAATAACACAAAGTCCTATAATTTAAAATTTTAACAACCGATTTCTTCTAAAGTTCTTGTGCCCTGGTGTGACATTAACAATCGACATAACCATTTGTCTCCATGGAAAACTGCGAAAATGAAATGTTATAACATTGCTAAGGGCATTTGCAGAAACTCGATTCACAACTTGAATTTCTAAAAAAACACTTATAAATCAATAAGTATATCCTTAGATCTTAAGCTTTTATTTGGACGTTTGTGATCCAACAACATATTGTATTCGGTTATATCCGAATTGTCCAATGTTTTCACCCCCAAAAAATACCCACAGCAAATTCATTTAGCCCTACAGTTCGCGACAGAGTTTTCAAGTTCTCATGTTTCGAGTATATGAAATCATCTATTTTGTTTTACATTCTTTTTCCACCATAAAAATATATTTCAGGCGTGCATTATTGATCCTTTAATGAACAGGCATCAAGTACATCTGTTGACATCAACGTCAAAATTGGATTCAGTAGACAAAAAAACGTGTATAGGAGGGGGGAATAAATTCCCAGAAACCATAGACACCAATTTCAATGATTAGGCAGCATTACGACCATCTCAAATATATGCTTGGTAATATAGGCGCATTTTCGTAAACACTTGTGGCGCCGCTGTATGTACCATGATGAAACTTTTGTAAATTGCATTAATATCCGCTTGTTGGTCTGAAATACGTTGGTGGTCAGGTGATCCATCTATTATTTACACAACCATTATTCGCTATAGTGTTTTGTTCGGTTTAGGCATGGAAGCAAACTGTCCTATTATCGTGTTTAACCTGCAATCCAGCAGAGAAAAAGTCGATATCATGGGCGTAATTGCAGGGGTCTAAAATCGTTATGGCTACTAGTGTCTTCAGTTCATTGACCAGTGAAGGTACGTGTTTGAAAATTAGTAGCAATCCAATTGTCTTTGTGGGCGAATCTGTCGATATTTGGCATTAGGATGGTTAAACGATAGTGAAGAAAGCATGTTTTTGTTAATGTTCTCTCAACATTGATATACCAGACAGGTGAACAATAAATTGATTTTTTGCTGATATTTAGAGGCATAGGTTAAAGTGAACGACATGTTCAAAGTGCAAGATGAAATGTAGAGCATTTGCTCTTGGAAATATCGAAATAAGAACACCTGTTTAATTACCTGAACTTTAAAAATATTTGTTATGTTGGGCAACACATTAGTACAAAATGTACTCTCCAAACAATAGCTTTTGACACGAGTTCTATCTTGTCTGACACCAGTCTTATTCCTGGTAGCTAAGTGGATAAAATGCACGACCACGCCAAATTTAAAGTGGATAAGAAAACTGATTTTTGTATATCAGAATTAACAGTAAAGGCATTAAGTGAATGTCGCCAGCTGATGGCATTCAGTATTAAGCCTCGTGTAATTGGGAGCATTCAGTTTCTAAATTTCAGCCATGTTGATAGTATATATTAATCCACAGAATGACGTCACTCATGCATGTGCACGTTCAAAAAAATTTGAGCAATTTGTCTCATCTTTGTTTCGTCTAGATTCTTATAGAACTTGTGACAGAAGCTAATACATGTATGGGGGAAATGTTTTATCATTGAAAATGTTAGCGCAATCCTTTAGGCCTATAAATTCTAACAGTACCCTCGGTCCAAGCTTAATTTCGAAACCAATGGACCTTTAACACGCTTCACATAACGTCAATCTACAAAAAGCATAGTCTTGCCTCTAGTACTAGGTTGAGGCTTAAGGTTTTTTTACCACCCTTGTGGCGCATAAGCCCTGAAATGGGCATTTCTAGTATGGCCTCGCCTTTAAAGGGCCTACTCCAGAATCGAGCATTTTTGGCACGCTGCAAAAAGCATATGCCATTATAAAAATATTGCGCCAGAACTCGTGAATTAAAAGCCCCGTGATGTAGTCCATAACGTAAATCTGCATAACCTCCATTAGTTCCAAAAACGGGCACGTTATGGTTGCACTGTCAGACTACTATCAACATAAATAATTTCATCTGACTTCTGCGATGCCCAAGGCCAGTTATGGTCATAAGTGTTTAGATATAGCGCTTTATACGCATCACCGGAGGCCTGTGCACACGTGTCCAATTTTGCATATAATGCTATGACATATACCATCGATTATTTTCAGAACTTGCTTCGATAAGAACTAAAAGCTTGTACCCCTATAAGCAAAATGATCTTCACCTTTAGCTCAAACACTTGAGCAAGAATATTGCATTATATTTTTATTCATCCTGCTAAGTGTTTCATCCAACAATGCTATTTTTAAGTCATGTTCAATGTACTCATTTCAATCAACACACTATTCACACTAGCTTTCATTAAAACCAAATAAGAAATGTCAACGTTTGAGCCTTCAAACATTTAGTACATAAACAGGGTCCTAAAAGAAATCAGCGTTTGACTATATCTTTAACGTGACACTTGCTGAAATAAGATAGCATCTCATGAGATTTTTTTCTGGATCAGAGTCTGCTTTTGTCCTCATGAAACCCATAATGATTCATTGTGTCTTTTTTTTTATTCTTCCCCAGTGCACTAAAGGTGCTTCACTCGAGCGTCGTTTTGTTGTGTCCAACACTAATTGACTGCAATCGAGATGACCTGCACACAGGAAATTAAGGCCGAAACGTGGTTAATGGAACCATTTGTGAAGACCAGCAGTTTCGTCAATCGAATGGGATAACTTTTTAAGGTTTCAATTTCGGGAAAGAAGATTGAACGAATAGCCAACAACGAAAACAATTGTCATTTTAAGCTGCAAACAGCAAGACACCATGTTACTGACGATATATACGTGTATTCTAATGAAAAACAATATCAATTTGTGAATATACACTAACTTGACATGTCTTGTCAATAAACTTCTAAATGGAACATACTAAAAACGTTGGGTTAAAATTCAACCCAATATTGAGTGCAATATGGACCTACCAACATTAGGTTAACATTGGGTTGAATTTAAGTGTAACATGCATTTGCATGTTACACTTAAATTCAACCGTTGGGTTAAAACTACCCAACGTTGAATCACAGTTATTAACACAGGTTTTGGTTAAAATCTGGGGTTTGTGTTATTTAGAATAATATACCCAATTATGAGTTGATTATAACACAAACCTCACATGACCAAACATGACCGAACGTTGGGTAGATTTAACCCAAATTTGGTTTTTACACTTAAATTCAACCCAATGTTGGCATGTCCATATAGCATTCAATATTGGGTAGAATTTTAACCCAACGTTTTTTGTGTGCAGGCCGGGACTGTTAATAAAGTGTTACCCATAAAAGGAAAATGCTGTTATACACATGCAATGATTGTTATAGACGAGACCTATATATATACTACAGTGTCCTAAAAGAAATTAAAAATGTATACATCTAGTCATATAGTACAGAATTTTGTAAATAGCTGCTACAACATCTGAAATTTTGTTGTGTATAAGAAAACATATTTTGCTCTTCGATTTTATAATGGATTAGACAGATCATTTTGTACGATTTCATTTAATAAAAACAACGCATTTTCAGGTAAAAATTTTAACTTTATATCTTTTTTGTCCCTTTCAGTGTCTTTTCGGTACACTTAAGTTTGAGTGCAGATAAGTTACTACATTAATTTGGTGATTTGAACAAGAGTACTTAATATAAGGTACGTAGTTTAATATTAAACAATGGTATTTAAGATAGGGTAATTTCCCTTTAATCAATAATTCTTCTTACTGTATTTTCAAGTCTAATCGCTTTCGCATATTGCAGCCATAAATTACTCCATTACCATGTCAAAAACTCAATTACCTAAACTGTGGCAATACTCCAAGAATAAAGCCTTGTTATATTTCTTCAAAAAGTGTCTATTCTATTTGAAATTAACACAGCTCAATTGTCTCGCTATACAATTTTGTACGTGCTTGCTTAAGGCAAATTCTAATCACCGTTGAGATTATATGAAGTCCAAATTTCATTAAAAACGCGTTGTAAGACGCCAATTTATAAAAATAAATGGAGCTCATATAGTCTTCAATGACAAATACAAAGAGGCATGTAACTGAACCAGCTTGAGCTGAAAGAATCAGGCATAAATTAATTACCGTACTGACGTCATTTATTTGCAGCATTTGTTCGCCTTTAATATGATTCTTAAAAAACAAAATGTAACTATCGTAAAGAGTTCATTTCATAGGAAATTTTTAAATTTGATTAGCTAAAAAAAACACGGATGATATTTCTGTCAGAAAATTGCGCTTAGTTTCACAGTGAAAAAATCGTGACAAGTAGATTGATCAGAATGTTGACCAAGTTGACATTTCCGTCAAGTAACGGTGCGAAGTCATTGAAAATCGATCCCATGGCATAAAAGTGCGACAAAACTCTGTCTCAACGAACTTTTATCGATTGATGTAAAGTTTGGAGAGTCTCATCAATAAAAGCTGGCCATTTTTCGATCCATAACATCGTTCGCTATATATTGACTATGAAAAAAAAAGTGATAAGACATCCAAAGGAGATCCCTGCATTTGGTACATCTGATACAAAAGCCCCGATGTGTGTCTAGATATTAAGTGCTTCAGCGACAAAAGTCAACAGGGATACATATGCGACATATCCATGCATGGAAACTCCTTTAAGGTGTCTATAACGTTTTTATACTCGAGTCAACTGTGTTTAAATACTCGTTGATTAGCAATAAAGCTCGGAAACGATAGGTTGTCTTTCACATATGAAAACTTTGTCTTTTTCCCACACTGTTAAAAAAATTTCCGTTGAAATTACAGAAAAGTGCTGGCAGCAGAATTAACCGAAAATGTCCATATAATATACGAGATTTCCGTAATATAAACGGAAAGTGCCATAGTAGAGTTAACGGCACATTTTCGTAAAATTTACG
>JAQGCC010001904.1:0-20787 GCA_034698905.1 Xestoiulus laeticollis | reverse complement strand
AAGTTTTTCTGTATATAACTAATTATTTGCCTCATTTAAAACGCTCGTGTTCAAATACATAAACTTGAAGTTATTTGTATTAACCGTAAACACTCGAATAAACCCCCGGGGATTTATTTAAAAGTAAGGAACATTCCCTCAAACTTGGTATCAATAAATTGAAAATGACAAAAACTTACTAGAAACAAGAATCAACAGTATCATTATTTATTTGCCTGTTATTTCAATAATAAGGAGAATTCCCTATGCACTGTGCAAATCTATCCAAAAATGTGAGGCGCGCGAGTACTTAGGGAATTCCCCCAACACCGGGGTTTAATCAATACCCATGTTCATTAGGAATTATGCTCGTGAACGACCCGGGGTTTATTCGAGTATTTATGGTATTTAATGCCCCAGCTACAACCATACAGCTTTTACTAACCCTTTGATCCCTTGAAAAAACTTAACGGAATCCCGCTATTATGAAACAAGCATACCTCAGGATGAAACTGTTGCTCAGTCCTAGTGTGGCAGTATTGACAGCTATCACCATTTTCGCAATTTCCAGGCTCGCCCCATTCGTCTATGTGTTTCACGTGTGGACAAGGCGTTGTTCTGGAGTGAAAACAACATATTGTCGATTAACGTCACTATGCGAGCAAAATCACTTAAAAATAAATAAAAAAAGCATGCAGAAAACGAAAACAACATACAACCTGTATTTATGTTTCCTTGGGCTTCTTCTTCTATCCCTACTATTATGATACTGAGGACACGTGTACCCCTGTCGACAGAGGCGAGGCGGTTTCTTACATGGTTCTGTTTTATAATTTGCTAATACATAATTGGTATCTGCAAAAACGAGAAAAAGAGATATGGAGAAACATTCCTTTGCAGCAGCGCATGCGAAATTACCCAATTAAACATACCTTGCCATTTTGGATCTTCTCCTAAATTCCTTTCCTTGTCGAGGTTATTAGGACCAGTGCCGTTAGAGCTGCTGCCTTCCTCTTGGTTTTCTTGGGCTTGGATCTCTCGAATATCTAATACGGGTGCCCTAAGATCTTGGGCCCCGTGTGCATATGCACAATGGGGACCATTTTTCTTACAAAATCCTTTAGCATCTGTGTCGTACATACACATACAAGTTTTATAGTGCCTAAGATGATAATGTTTTTCGGTATCTCCTGCCGTTTTATGTAGATATGGGCAACTGTCAAAAAAAATATTCCATAATTACGACAAGTTTTGTAATTGACAAGCATAATCATGTGCAGGATCAGACACCGGTTAGCATTCACACAAAATCGTCAATATGCGATTTGCTATTGAAAAATCTCATACATATCAAAATTTCAAAATTCATATAGACCCTACCAACAAAAACAAATTGCAAGCTCGGGCGCACGCAAAAAAATTTAAAGCAATTTGGCAGGCATTCCACTTTGTGCCGAACCGTGTTTAAGCGTAATTTCCATTTTAATTCACTTCCTGAAATGGCTTGCCTTGAAATGAAAGCAAGAAATTTTACAACTTTATCTGGGTCAACGAGCAAACTGGTGACTCAGTTTGCATCGAAAATGTCCAGTAACGGAATTTGATAAACAAACCACGAAACGTAGGTTTATTTCAGTCAGGAGAACCAAGTAAAACTTTAAACAAAGTTAATTTGAACATTTTGTGACTATAGGTTACAATACACTATATAGGCTACTGTAAGCATTTAATATATATAGGTCGTGTCGTGGGTTCCGGCAAAATTCATGTGGTTAAAAATTGTCAGTTTAGCTTGAGACGAATACCCGTTTACATATAGATAAAAATCCTTGTACAGCCAAACGACACACCTAGTACATACCATTGATGCAATTTGATGGCATAATTTCTCTAGACATGATCGTAAGTTATAATAATTATTAATACTTTGAAACACCAATAACATCCACCGGCTATTCATACATCATGCAAACATCGTCAATGTTTAAAAGTAGGTTACACCAAAATAAACTACAAATACGTTGTAGCTAGTTGTCAAACTGATAAAGCGAATTTTTTCTTACAATAAAAGGAAATAAAAATGCTTTTAAGATAAACTACTTTGGCAATTTTTTTACTTATGTACATGTATGCAAACTATTATTAACTGGTTAAAATCATTATTATATATCCACCAAAGTGTCATACAAATTAAGCCTTAGTACATTCTTAGATTTTTGTCAACATAAATGTCCATTTTCCAAGGTACTAATATTTGGCCAATAAATACTCCAAATTATTAATACATTAATATGAAAACGACTTTGTCTTCCATGAAAAGCAATTATATATAGGTATTTTGACGTAAGTATCAAAACATATGGCTGTCATTGGTTTTCAAGTGGTTTTCATTGTAGTAAATGAAGCCCTTGTTGGCCAAAGGTCCCAATTTGCTGTCTGTACATTATTAGTATACCATCAACAAACCATGCAAAAACAACTCCACAAACATCGAAAACATCAATTTATATATACAGAGGCATAATTTCTCATTAAATACACAACACAGAAACTACCCAAATCCCAATTAGCGACAAAACATCCTTTGCAAGAAATGCTAGATCGTTTTCACATTCATTAAATTGAATTAAACGAAAGCAGGGAATTAAGGTATAACACATTTAACTGAAGGATATGAAAGATATGTATTAATAATTTGAAATAAATCCCTAGGTTTTAGCTGCCAGCAAATTGTATACTACTACATGACACTACACTGTAGTCCAGAAACACCAAAAACATCGCATTATAAATTAAATTATCATAACAGGGGTATCATTTCTCTTGAAATAAACAATATCAAATCTACCCAAGTCACAGTTAAGCACCAAAAGATTCGTACGAACGTAAAAGTATGAATTGACAGTTGGGTTCACACCATGTTGTGGCATTGGAGATTTTCCAAACGTCACAACTTATTTTTTCACATGGCAGTTTGCATTTCATGGATCCAATCATGAAGCGAAGGCAATAGAAAAGTCAACCAATTCATATTTCATAAATGCCACTAGTTAAAACGTTCCAAAAACGGTAGAAGAACGAAATTTGCGACCAGCTTTGGTAGCACCCCGTCCACTTAAAATGGTTAACGACCGAACAAGATGGCGGCGTAGGGGGTTCTATGACGTTACCAGATTTTGACATTGTTTACACTCTCGTAAAAACAGATTGCACGTAAACGACACCATATAGAAAATCCCAAGAAACATAATCAGGGGCATTCTGTCAGAATGTAGTTCCAGGAGTACGATTGACAAGGGTTTAAAGAGGGAATCGGGCTGTTATCGCTACGTTGAAATAAGGCCAAACAGCTCGATTCAAAACTAGCATGGCTGACATTCAAACAGGAAGAGGTTGGAGAGAAAAAAAAATGACTTACTTATCCCCGTCCGCGCAAATTCCAGTCGCCTCGTCATATTTCGTACAATAAACGTCGGGACTATAATTAAAGGTACCGTCCCTTTTTCGTATAGGTCTACGACGTCTTTGGTTCCAAAAATGCCAATGAAAACACGAGAAGGGTTTATGATTCGGACATTGGTGTTCTTTAAAAAGCGGACACTGCTCAACTCGAAAGTTCTTCAAATATCTGCAAACGAAATCCGTTCCACCAAACATTAAGTGGTAAATGACGTTTACGGGCACTTCTGGATTCACTAATTGGCCATCATCCTGGAGCAAAAATAGCAACTTACGTGTAATGCTCAGGCTTTTCCGTCTGGGTATTTAATGCTAACTTCGACTCCATCGACATACTGCTTAAAATTAATGGCGCGCACACGTCATTTACGCGATATGCGTTGTCCAGGAAGCGCGCTTCTCATTGGTTCTTTTCGGTCACGTGTCGGGAGGCCGCGTTCCTATTCGTCCGTTTGGAGGGCTGGTCTACGCTCCCTTTTTTCTCGATTCCCGTTTGAAATTTTCAACAGATATTAACGAAATTTCTTAAAAAATCCACGTTGTCATGAGGCGTGTTCTAGTGGAAAACTTCCGATTATATGCTCGCTTTCCACCTTTGGAAATGGGAATTGCAAATTGCCTGATAATGACCTCTAACCCTCGCTTTTTTTTCTAGGTAGCTCTAGCACGATTCCCGCCCCCCTCCAGCCTCTACTAAAGGGAGCCAACATTCAAAAAATATTTACTGTTCAACAGAGTAGAAAAAATAAAGCAAATTAATCTAATGTACTGTATATTTATCAATGTTACCAAGGGGTTTGATGATGAAAAAAAGTACAAATCGATAATCTTAATTTGTCATGTGATTAAGGCCGCTCGACTTGAAATTGAGACTACCAGGTGCATCAATAATGTTATAATTTGTACTAAAATAGACCTATATCATAACCTACTTTGGGGTTCATTTACGGTTGCTAAGATGCACAAATGTGTAAACTAAGTATAAAACCTGAAATGCTAGTCGACAAACATCACATTTTAACGATTTGTAACGATTGGGGTTGATATAATGCGCAGTATAAACACGACAGGAAAACAATATCGATTTGTATATCACATATAGTGATGATATACATGTATACATTGATGAAAAGTTAATATTGTTTAAAAAAAATACAAAAGGCTAAAGCAATACATAAACAAAATTATTACATATTTATACTATTCCTCTCCATTACACGACAATATAAAATGTAGATTATTTAAAAAAGAACGAGAAATATAAATAAGTATAACAGTAGAGAAGTACTCGAAGAAATCACCAACGAGTATTAAAAACAGCCGATTTAAAAAAAAGTACAAAATCTATTACAACATAGAAGTTTTAAAAAAAACTTTTAAAAATACAAATGTAGCATCAAGAAGCCATGGAACAATGCATTCGGCTTGTTTGCTCCATGGCTTCTCCATATTCTTGCTCTTTATCGAATTAATTGAGAAATTGATTGAATATAAAAGTAATGAATATATTAAATACACAACATTTTTTGTGTTGTTAAAAACGACTAAAAACATCAATGCTTGAAGGAACCCTGATTGAAAACTAAAAAGCGAATTATATATTAAATATACCCATAGATTACCCTAACTTGCAGGTCAATAAAGCTATTACGAATAGCATGTAATTGCACCCACCCTGCATGCATGTTCTAAAACTCCATTGAGAACAATATATAAATAGAGGTCCGCGTAACAAAACAGCGTATGCGCAAGTTGGTAGGCGCCACCTATAGGCAAAAAGGTTGCAGTATATAGCAAGCAATGAAAATGGTTTCTTCATTAATAATGTATTTCAAAAAATTACTATTTTAAAATTTTGAAAAAATTCACATAATTATTTTGTACTATTTTCTTAAACCTTCCAAAGTTTAATTTTAGTATCGTAATTAGATCGCTGGATAAGGTTTATTTCTAATGCGGTTCTGTGTTAAAATCGTGTTTCTTTCCTCTATAAAATACGCTGTACGTAACGCGGTCTCCTCTATTGCATTTGTCTTATTGTCTTTTATCATTTTATTGACTTTGAATTGATAGGAACATAGAATGTATAATGGCTGCATCATTGGTCAATAAATTAAAACAGTTAAAAATTTTCTATGAACCTCCTGTCAACAATAGAAATCAATGGGCCGAATAACAATAACAACTATTCTTCTATTTTTTAATTTTTTACTAGAGCCCTAGCTTAATTTAATTCAACTCAGTACCATACATACTACAGTCAGAAAACTAATGCCAATGCTTTAATAAAGACTGTTTTTCCATGCATTTTCCTGGATTTGGACAGGTGAATACGGGATGGAAATCGCAATAACCAATGTTATAAGATTTGCCCACATCCTTTGGAGGACCCTGCAAACTTGATCCCAGCACAATGGACCATGGTGTTGGAACTAGCCCTTCAGTACACGATGCAATTACCAGAGCCCTTAATTCAATTCAACTCAATACCATGCACACTACAGCCAGAAATTAACGCCAATGCATAAATACTGCTGTAATCCGATGCAATTACCAGAATCCTTAATTTAATTCAACTCAGTACCATACATACTACAGCCAGAAAACTAATGCCAATGCTTAAAGACTGCTTTTCCATGCATTTTCCTGGATTTGGACAGGTGAATACGAGATGGAAATCGCAATAACCAATGTTATAAGATCTGCCCACATCCTTTGGAGGACACTGCAAACTTGATCCCAGCACAATGGACCATGGTGTTGGAACTAGCCCTTCAGTACACGATGCAATTACCAGAGCCCTTAATTCAATTCAACTCAGTACCATGCAGATTACAGCCAGAAAATTAACGCCAATGCTTAAATACTGCTGTAATTCGATGCAATTACCAGAACCCTTAATTTAATTCAACTCAGTACGATACATACTACAGCCAAAAAACTAATGCAAATGCTTAAAGACCACACGATGCACAGCTCAGCACCCTTCAGCACAGCTCTTAATTCAATTCAACTCAATACCATACAGACTACAGCCAGAAAATTAACGCCAATGCTTAAATACTGCTGTAATTCGATGCAATTACCAGAACCCTTAATTTAATTCAACTCAGTACCATACATACTACAGCCAGAAAACTAATGCAAATGCTTAAAGACTGCTTCCCCATGCATTTTCCTAGATTTGGACAGGTAAATACGGGATGGAAATCACAATAACCAATGTTATAAGATTTGCCCACATCCTTTGGAGGACCCTGCAAACCTGATCCCAGCACAATGGACCATGGTGTTGGAACTAGCCCTTCAGCACACGATGCAATCCGCCCCTTTCCCCCCATCGAGCGTCGGTTGCTAGGCACCCTCGCAGTGCATTACACGGGGGTTACATTCATTCACTGCTTCAGTTTTTTTTTTGTTCCCACGTCCGTGTTATTGACATCCTGCAAAGCCGTTCCGAATGGAAGGTAGTAAAACCCGAATGAAACAGTGAAGGGGGAATGGAACGAGCGAATGCAGAGGGGAAGTGCGTTTGCAGATGCAGGGGGTGAAGTAGTACGGACTGAGATGAAAATAGAGAAGGCTGATGCAGCCAAGTCACAAGGAGATGGAAGATGCTGGGTGACGGTACACAACAGGGATAGTGTGCACCAACACTAGACAGAACAGTGTTCGCCATCCTTCTTCCCACCAGCGGACAGTGCTCACTAAGCTAGAACTGAAATTGCTTTTGATCAGTGTCCACTAAGGTCGATAGTGCCCATTGTTAAGGAGACATTGTCCATCAACAGAAGTCAAAATTTTGAACCACCAATCGCTGCTGGAAGCCCACACCGTAAGGATATTGTTTTTTTTCCACCCCAGAACAACTGGGTTTCGCCAATGACCACCGTGCGTTTTTTAAACCACTAGTGCGCAATTTTTTAAACGTTTCACCGGAGGGAAAGTGCTCATTAAGGCTTTGTCCATAAACTCTACCATATGCACCTACACAACCTCACTGCAGGGTGAGTACTCACTAAACCACATCGTGGTAGGGTTAGTGCGCATCGACAAACCTCATATTGTCAAAATAGCTCTTGCAGGGAAAGTGCTCACTAAGGCTTCGTCATCTAATTCACTGCAAAAAGAGTATCTTACTCTACCAGCTCTAGGCCTAGGGTTAGTGCGCACTATCGTTAACCCTCATATTGGCTAAATTGCTCACCAATCTATAAGTGCTCACTCACACGTCGTCCATCACTCCAGCTCACCCTCACTTAAGGAAGAGCACGCACTAAACATACGTCGTGGCTGGGTTAGTGCGCACCACCAAACGCAATCCAAAGTGCTCACTAACACTACGTCAACCGCTCCAACTCACACACACTTTCAAGGAAAGAGTTCACTAACGCTTTGTCCATCACGCTATTTCACCACCAGCCATCCTTGACTGCAGGGTGAGTACTCACTAAACCACATCGTAGGATTAGTGCGCATCTACAGCCCTCATATTGGCTAAATAGCTCCCTAATCCAAACCTCACTTGCAGGAAAAGTGCTCACCAACACTACCACTCCAAATCACCCACACTTGCAGGGAAGGTGCTTGTCCATCATTCCACTCCACCACCAACCCACCCTGACTGCAGGATGAGTACTCACTAAACCACATCGTAGGATTAGTGCGCATCTACAAACCTCATATTTCTAAACTGCTCCAAACCTAACTTGCAGGGAAAGTGCACACTAAGGCTTCGTCCTCCAATCCACCCTCACTGCAAGAAGATTAATTACTCTACCACATCTAGGTAGGATTAGTGCGCACTACCATTAACCCTCCAATCCAAATCTCACGTGAATGGAAAGTGTACACTAAGGCGTCGTCCTCCAATTCACCCTCACTACAAGAAGATTAATTACTCTACCACATCTAGGTAAGATTAGTGCGCACTACCATTAACCCTCCAAACTTCACAACTTAGAAAAAGTGCGTCCATCACTTCAGCTCATCCTAGCTTCAGGAAGAGTGAGCACTAAACCGACATCGAGGCCGGGTTAGTGCGCACCACCAAGTGCTTAGTAACACTTGGCACATCAATCCACCTCCACTTTAAACGACATTAGTGCGCACCACCAAGTGCTCACTGAAACTTGGCCCATCACTCCAACTCACCCACACTTGCAGGGAAAGTGCTCCCAAGCGGATAGCAGACACGGTCACACTCAACGTAGAGTGAAAAGAGAATCACTCCACCCATCCACACTTGCAGGGAAAGCAATCCAAACCTAATTTGCAGGGAAAGTGTTCACTAAGGCGTCGTCCTCCAACTCACCCACACTTGCAGGGAAAGTACTCAGACACGGTCACACTCAACGTAGGGTGCTCACTAACGTCAACAACGACAAGAAGATAGCAGATAAGGTTCCTAAAACCTCACAGCATCCACACTCAAAGTAGGGTGTTAAAAAATAGTAGTGTCCAACGTTGTTTTCCCAGTCGCAAGGGCCGCTGTAGCCGCGGTCCTGGCATTGACCATGTCCGGCATCTACAGGGTGTCCTCCTCGCGGTAAAGCCCGGAGAGAATGGGAACCATTGGCAAGGGTATGAGCACGAGCGTCGTCGATCAAGTGTCCCCACGCTGTACGATGGGGAGCACCGCCGCCAAAGACAAGCTGGTCAGTTCGTCCCCCTTCAGCAGCCTGGTCTCCGGTGGTCATCTGCATCCTTTCAGCAGCAGCAGCACGGGCAAGGCTGCCGAGGCCGCTGCACGTTCACCGGTAGTGCGGCGGAGCAGTTCAGAGTGTGCCGTAAACGGTGTGGCCACAGGAAGAGCCTCAGGCATACCGCCCAAACCGCCGCCAAAACCGGCCTTCTTGCAGAAAAAAAATCTAGGTGGTTTCCAGAGGTTACCTCTTACGCAGGCCGAACTCTGGACGGACGAACGTTTCCTGGACCGTTTCTTCGCCTATTTCGGACCGGCCGAAAGACGACCTTTGGCCCGGGTGTGTGCCGCGTGGCGTGACGCACTTTATCAGCCCCGTTTCTGGCGGGGCATTTTACCCGTGCTCCACTGCCGGGAATTGAGGGGTGAAGAGGCGGCTGAGGCCACGGACTGCAGGCGTAGATTTTACGGTAGTCTTCAGCGGCGTGGTCTTGATGCCCTGTGCCTGTGTGGCGCCAATGATGACGACGTGGCCGACTTTGTTGCCAATTGTCCGCCTGCTGCCAAGCATACACGCCGTGTTGTTTTGCGATGCTCCTCCGTCACTGACAAGGGCCTCGAGGCCCTGCTCGATGGTGCTCATGGGGTCAGGCAACTTGAACTCTCAGGCTGCAACGAGATAAGTGAGGCTGGACTTTGGTCATCCCTTAACCCGAGAATCGTCTCCCTTACCATAAGTGATTGCATCAATGTCGCCGATGAGAGTCTTGGAGCTGTGGCACAGTTGTTGCCGTCATTATATGAGTTCAACCTGCAGGTATGTTGTTGGTTGAGGTCAAACTCATTCAAGGTTGAAGAGGTTTTGACCTACATGTACATTGCATATATAAGGGTAAGAACAGCGTGGAGCATGGGAGAATATGCATAGGAATGAATTTATGAAATCAGCGTTTCGATTGGATTCCCGATGGCGGGAATTTTCGATTGCACAATCGAAACGCTGCATTTCAAGGTCATGCCATGTTCCATGCTATTCAATGCTGTTTTTAAGCCATGCTCCATGCTATTCAATGCTGTTTTATGCCATGCTTTATGCTATTCCATGCCCATGGCCTAAACCAATACAAAAATTATACATCTATTAGAAAATTGTTTTTTTTTTAGAAATTATTATACAGTAAAACCTGGTAAAGTAACCACCTCTGCATAGTGACCTACAAGTACAATGCATATAATGGAAAACACGAATCCCTTACTAAATCTAGACCATGGCTGGACCCCGGAGCCTTATGCGATACATAGTGCATGCATAGTGACTTAATTTGGCAATTTTTTAGGTGGTCACCTTTAGCAGGTTTTACTGTAATTGTACAATTTTAATTTCAATGCACTAGAATACATACAGATTCTTCAAGATTCGCATTTAAACTTAAAATTGTATATCCTTTCCCAAGAATTTACCATAAATGATGCCAACAAGTAAAAAATTGACTTGGATAGTATATGGTTTGCCACCTTTCAAGGGGCAGTCAAGAGACAGTTTTGCCAAATTGGTTTCTAAATTATTTTGTAGTTAAAATAATATCTAGAAACAATTCTGTCATGAGTTAAATTTTTAAACATTGACATCAATATTCTGATAGAATTGGAATATTAGCTTTTGTGAATGTACCTAATGGTTTGAATTTGACGAAGAACAAATGCATTCCAGTGCAAATCAAGATTTTATCCCCAATCGATAGTGATTATATTTAAAAAGATTACATCCTATAGTTGCCAAACTAAAGATACTTTAGCTTTAGTCAAAGCCACAATTAAGTTAAGAAGGTCTTTAAACTGTGGTTTTTCAGATGAATCACATGCAGTGATGCCATCGTTTTATACTGTCAAAATAGGCATCACACTGATACCCCCTAGTGAAAAATCTCATTGTATAAGACTCCAGTGCTTATGGGATTATGAAACTCCTATTGTTAACCCAATTAATTCTAAATGTTAAACTTAAACTCACTGCACTGACATTTACATCGATTCTCCAATCTCTTTGAAACTTAAAATTCCATATCAAGTCCCAAAAAGTTACAATAAGATGTATGAATTAGAAATTGACTAAACAAGCTAAAAAATGCTACAACATTTTAAAAGCAACCCCTTATTACGGTCAGATGAAATGCTCCTATGTTAGTATGGTTTGCCGCCTTTCAAGGGGCTCCCAGGAGACAGTTTTGCAAAATTAATTTCTAAACTGTTTCGTAGTTCAAATAATTTCTAAAAATAAGACTGATAAAAATAAGACTTTTCTCATTGAGACCACTTGAGATTTTTCCCTTCTGGGACCAGGATTGCCCAAAAACGGTCGTTGACAAAACCTAAAAAGATAATTTAATAGAGATGTTTAGCAGGTTTCCTTTAATCTTAACGAGAACGATAAACACACTATTACGCATGCGCATCAATAGGTTATGCTCCTCAAAGACGTTGTGGTATTACGTCGAAAAACTAATGAAATTAGAGGGATTGCGCTGGTCTTGACGACATAGGCAGCACTGCTTTTTTTCCAATGCGCATGCGTCGCGACGACGTTAATGGATTTGAGGTTGAGGGGACACTGCAATTTCATTAGTTTAATGTGATACCACATAGTCTCTGGGGAGCATATACGTCTCCTACGGCAAATAATTTATTGATGCGCATGCGTAATAGTGTCTTTATCGCTCTCTTTAAGGTAAGTCATTAATTAACGATAAGTCATTGACGTGCCGTTCAATTTAATTGAACGGCACACCTGGTCAATCCCTCAACCACAAACCCATTAACGTCGTCCCCACGCATGCGCATTGGCAAAAAAAACCCAGTGTTGCCAATGTTGTCAATATTAAAATAAACCTGCACAATGTCTCTATTTTCTGACAATTGATCGATACATTAACAGAATTGCACAATTTCAATAATCAGGTGACAAGCTATTTGGTAAAATCGGTTTATTGAACCTTCGATTTTTGTTATCGTCTACCGTAAAAGAGAGTGTTTAATCCATGTAGGGTTGTTGTTGCATGCTTTTTTAATAAATTGCCCAAATGGCCATTCAAGCATGTCATAAAACAGTAAGGGAAAGTCCAACAACAGACGGGTTTTGACACGAAGGTAACAAATAGAGATCGATCATAAAATATTGATTTATTCCAATGGTGATTTTATTGACGTTTAGGCCTACCACGTGACGGATGCGGCCCTGGCTTACTTCAGTCCGAAACAGAGTGGCAGCCTGAGCATCTTGAGACTTCAGTCTTGTTGGGAAATCAGCAATCAGGGCGTTGGAAATCTGGTTCACGCCTTGCCAAATCTCACCATCTTGAGTCTTGCCGGGTGCTCCAAAATCACGGATACAGGGGTAGAGGTCATCGCCGAAAATTTGAGAAAATTGAAATGTCTGGACTTGTCTTGGTGTCCCAGAATTACTGATGCTGCCCTGGAATACATCGCCTGTGACTTGACGCAACTTGAAGAACTCACTTTGGACAGGTAAGAAACATTTATTGCATCATCAGTGAAAGAGGTCCTATAAAATTCAAATGGTCCTTCCTGGCTTTCAAATCTCTCATTGCACAAATTGAACCACGGTGCATGCACAGCAACCGCAAAAAATTAGTGTCTTAAGACATGATTGATACAAAATGTATCTCGTAAGACACTTTTAGAAAAAATTGAAATGTCTTAGTTTTAGTCTTAAAACTGACTTTTAGGAAACAATGTTTAAAGCATTCTAATAGAGCCACATGCAGGGTTATTCAAAATATACTTATTTCATGAAAATTGGGACAATGACAATTAGAATTGTTGGATATTTTTATAAAATGGTTTGTTCACATTACTGGAGTATGAATTACATATTTGCTATACCAAATTTGATGCTCTATAAATTTAAAAATTAAGACTAAGACAAACACTTTCTGAACATGTAGCTTAGTCTAAGATATTTTCTGACAAAAAAAAAAGTGTCTTAGTTTTATATTCTTTTGTCTTAAGATTAAGACCTACTCACTGATGGGAATTATAATACATCTTGTCTGTACACAGGCATATTAGAATTATTTTCAAATTATCATAATTCAGGTTTAGCATTCATAATGTGCATAAACTTTTAACATTACCCTAAAAATAGTATTTTTTTCTGTTGCATTGCTAAATGCATTGTAGTACATTGTAGTACGTGTAGTGCATTGCAGTATATTGTAGTACATTGTAGTGCATTACAGACGTTAAAATTTCAAATTCAGCCTCCTTGAAATGGGATCCATATGAGGTATTACATAGTTTGTACTACTCGTATACCTTCCCAATCTTTTAATTATAATTTATAGTGATTCAGCGGACAGTCACTGTTTAAAATAGCATTCAAGGTTGTTTTCGTATATTAAGTAGTTGTGTTTATCACATCTCAACCGTGTTCCTAACTTATCCCATGGGTTAAATGTAACCTGAGGTTAGTGCAATAGGCGATAAGAGCTACATATGCAAGCCCATTTGGTTAAATTGGCTCTGGTGAGATGTTCTGCCTACTTTAGTACGTCACGTGACCGCATTGGCGAGCTGGAACAAAGTCGCCATTGGCTCACGTACATCTTGCGGACAAACGTAATCCATTTTACGAGCCCGTTTTTAAAATCACAATACATACGGTTAAGTATCCTACAGGGGTTGCTTTTAGCGTAGTGTAGTGAGGTGCGGTGGCAGTGCAGGGGGATTGAAAGAGCTAGAGATACAAAGGCATTACTAGAAGCCTTAAGTATAAACCACACCAGCACGTTCGTTGGACATAAATATTAAACACTAGTAAATCCGTCGCCGAGTGCCATTCAAACCCACTCCGAATTAACAAACTCACGCGGTGAAGGGCTGTCCATAAAACACGTCTGACAGTTTTATTGGAACTATAGGGATTAGTTCATGAATTTAGAAATGCGATGCAAATATTTTGTTGCGACACTATTCTACATTACTGATCTATTTTATAGTTTTGCATAATAATGGAGGACTTTCCATAAGAATACTGCGCATGCGCATGAACATAGCGCCACTGGTGGCGAAATTTGTAACCCCTAATACTAGATAGAAAAAATTTCCGTAGATGGCGCCACCGCTTATGGAAAGTCCTCCATTTTCATTTCTGTACTTCCTCCAGAAGTCGTGGCATAAATTGCCTTTACCTCCAAATGACATTTTATGACGTCATAAATCCGCTAGCTTATCTTCCAAATAGCTACCATATTTGACGTCATAAATCATACACTTCAAATATCATTATTTAACGTAATGAATCTTTCTCACGTACATACTCTACGAATGACATGTCATATGACATCATAAGTCATATTTGTATTACCCTCTAAACCATATCATACGACGTCATAAATCTTTCCCCCTTATCCTTCAAGCGACATCATATCACTCCATAATTCCTTTCCCCTTACCTTCTTAATAATGCCATATGACGTCATTAACCCTTTTCGCCTTACCAATCAAATAACATTGTATGATGTCATAAATCCTTAACGCCATTTACCCAACAAATAACATCGTATGACGTCATAAATCCTCTCTCCTTACCCTTTAAGTAACATCATATGACTTTATAAACCTTCTTCACATACTATCTCAAACAACGTCATAATATTATGACGTCAAAAATTCTCTCTTCGCCCTTCATCCCAAATAACAAATCATATGACGTCATGAATCCTCTCTCCTTACCCTTCAAGTGAAATCATATTACTCCATAATCCCTCTTAACTTTCTATCTCAAACAACATCATCGAATTATGACGTCATAAATTGACTCTTCGCCTTCCATCCCAAACAACAAGTCATATGACGTCATAAATCCTGTTCACCCTCAACCCCAAACAACATCAAAATATTATGACGTCATAAATCTTTACACTTCAAATAACATCATACCCTTTATACAACATGAAATGACGTCATAACATGATGTGCTATATTGTTTTCAAATAACACATAAAGGTACATACAATTGTAGATAAAGAAGCTAAGGTGGTTAAAGTTAATTCAATCCAAAATACATTACAATGCTTTGGGATGCACCTCTTCCGGCACGCCTTTGCTGACATCCTAAGGGTTTATCCCCTTCTTTCCAAATACAAACTTTTCAAGGTGTTTCTCCTCCCCATGGACGGAATTTGTGAAAGGTCCCTTGGGTCAGCCATTGTGCTTTTTTCCAGATCAATATCTCCCATCATTTCACTTCCTCGCTTCCCTATTACACTAAAGAATTGAGACAAGATGCATTAAAAATTCATCTAGTAATTCCCTGCAATCATCACGATCATTATTCATCCGATCTTTTGTTTGCATTTTATACAATACTTATCTTTATCTCGTCAACATGCTGAGATTTGAGGGGTTTCGCGGTTGAGCAAGTTTGGCACATGTGCCAAGACCCTGGTGTGCTAAGACGATTATATTCTGTGCTTAACGATGAGAATGTCAATACAAATTCTCGTTTTAGGCTTGTTAGGGAGGGTATTTAAAAATGTAGTGCTTAATTTTTTTGGCCTTGTACTGGAATTTGTTAACTCGAGGTTAATTTTACATTACCTTGTGATGTATTGTGACGTCATAGAACGTGTTGGAAACTGTACTAAAATCGTGTTGCTGCCGGTTTATCGAGTTTTTTTGCTCATTGTGGACCTTAACCGAAACTTAGGAGTCCTTCACAGCTCGTTTTACGACATTCTCAATATTCATTGATTGATATGAAGCCCTAGATGCTCAGTAAAGTTGCCATAGTAATGGGGGCGTACAATCTGATAGCTACCCTACCATTGAATTAATGGGCGTTGCCCTTTTATCGGTTTCCAGTATATTTTTATTCGAAAATCACAGCAACCGCATCACTGCCATTTCATTGCCGGATTCCTATCAATTTCATTCACGTTTTTTTGAGACTATACAGTGTGCCCAAAAGCATTTGTAAATGAAACCTGACTTGCAAGACTTTTTCATAATAAATTTTCCCTGACAATAACTGACGACTAAAAATTCAAAAAGGTGACTATTTACCAAATCATCTTCAAATTACTATTAAAGCAGTTTCCCCCCTTCATCCTTGTCATACCTGAATGTTCCAGGTATAACCAATTTCCATGAAAATTACAGGTTTTTAAGGTCTGGGTGAACTCAGTTGTAAAATGTCTATATTTATATGTTGAATGTCAATGACTTTTCCCTGACTAATCCACCCTGTAAAACGTTTATACGTATATGTTGAATTCCCATGACTATTCCACCATATAAAATGTCTGTATTTATATGCTAATTTTCCCTGCTTTTTTTCTGACCATTCCATCCTGTAAAACATTTGTTATATTACGTTGAATTCCCCTTACAATTGCATATTATTAAATGTCTATAGTTACATTTTGATTATCCATGGCTTTTCCTTGACAAATCCACCCAGAAAAACATGTATGTTGAATTCCAGCTGATTACTCCACCATATAAATTGTATTTTCTGGCCTTTTCCTGACCACTCCCCCTTGTAAAACGCTTATCTTTATATGTTGAATTCCCCTGACTATTCCACCCTATAAAATGTCTATATTGACATTTTGAATTTCCCTGTTTTTTTCTGACTATTCCACCATGAAAAGGTTTATATGCTACATTTCTCTGAACTATATCATTCTATTAAAAATAAACACCATGTATTTTGCATACTTTCATGCGGGCAATTACATGGTATATTATTAAATTGGTACAACAGGGTCCCATTTTATAATAAAAAAAATGACCACCCAAGTAGACCACAATATTGGACCTCGATTGACCTAATATTGGAGCAATATTAGTTAAATTGGCAATAATTGGCCAATGAAATTTTGGACTGATAGTGGTCCAAGCTTACTAAGCAATACGAGGCCAATATTGCGCCATTATTTTGCATTCAATAGTGGGTCCAATTTATTTACCATTGTTGGTTCAGTTACATATTGATAACATGAGGACCAATATTTAAAAAATGCGTTTTGCCTATAATTGGCCAATATTGAGTGCTGACTGGACACTGTAGGATCCCATTTTATAATAAACAAAAAGATCACAGGGTTCAAGTTAATCTTTTCACTACCGATTTTTGTTTCGTCTATTGAGATTTTTGTTATGACCTCATGTGACCAAACAAAGCTTGGTAACTTTCACAAGGAAAGCCAACTTGAATCTCTAGATGAGCTGTTTCGAGGTTTGAACTGAAAATAGTTTGTGCTTATGTATAGCTTTGTTTGTAAAATAAGTTGAGGATAGCCATGCAAAATATGTCGCCATTTGGCAGTGATGCCAATTTTTTCCTAGAAAAGGTAACGCAATTTTGCGTTAGTATTTCCTTATATGCTAGAGGACACATTTTCATCCCACACAAAACGCAGACCCAACTTATTTATAGCCATCAACAACTATATATTTCAAGTCTGAGGCAATTTCGAGTGCATGGACCTTCCAAGACTTTTGTTTTCAGTGTGCCAAACTCAACTCATACTTTACATTTGAGTGGGCGAAACACAAAACCGACAATGTGAGGCTGCATGGCTTGTGAATCCATGCAAACATGTAATTTATTCAATTAGCGTGTGCCAAAATTGCAGTTGTGCAGGTGGTTTTATCGGAAAACAATCTATGGGAATACCTTTTTTTTTGGAATAATACCTTTGAACATCAGCTGTCAACATTACAGCTTCAGATAAGGTTCGTTTTTCGAAAATTGTGCTGGTTACTAAGGTTTTGGGAATTACAATGGCCACTAGTGTGTCCCTGATTGTATTAAAAATTTGGTAGCTCGTTCCGTTAGAATTAATTACCAATTACCAATAATTCTACCAAAAGAATAATATTCGAAACAATAAGAAATAATTGAAGCACTGTTCACAAGTTATTCTGGTTCAACACCCCCTAGCGGTGTATGGATCTTTAGCATGTAACACGGACAAATATGGCCACGCCTTAATTTTGTATGTATTAAAACACGAAGTTCTTGTGTATTTTACGTGTGAATTAAAACACGTGAAGTGTGCTGAAATGTTTTAATCAATAAGGTGCAAATTTGTCGCTTTTAAAGGGCTCGGGCATATTGAAAATCCTATGCTAATTAATGGCTGCTCATATGCCACCAGGTGACACTGAACCAGATTAAGGCATATTTATTTATTTATAATTGGAACAATAATACAGTATAGTATTGATAAACAATATCGCCACTATAAGAAAAAAAGAAATTAAATTAAAACATGAAAAATGGAGTGTAAACCAATCAGCTATTTCCGGTTAAGCTCCCCCTGGCGGTGTATGAACCTTTAGCATTGAAAATCCAACATGGCCGCGCTTTTGGCTTTATTTAGTGATATCTAGCCAATTTGAGAAAATTTAGGTTAGATTATGATAGGTTAGGTCAGGTTAGGTGAAAAGTTATCCATGGTTAGGTGTGTGGAATTACATGTACCATAGAAACAGTTTTATATTTGATGTATTAATTATCTTCAAAATGCTTGGATTAATTTGAACTAAAATGATCATAAATTAATCTAAAATATTGGATTATGAAAAATTCAATATTTCGTAAACACGACTAAGTGACAAAAGCTCGATCCCTGTCCTATTTGAGAGCGAAAAGGCACCAGATTTCAAGTGCCCTACAGCACGTTGCAAAAGCACAATGTCTCAATTATAGATTTTTGAAATAAATATCCCCATTTTCTATATCAGCAATATCCAAGCATCGGACCTACCCTCTGAAAAGAATGGAAAATCCCTAGATTCCCTATGAATCGACGACGAAAATTCACAGGCCACTGACTTGACTCCCCGTGAACTTGTGCAACCAGAAAGAATTGCAAAAAGATGCCAAAAAGGATGAATACTGCCCCTTGCAAAATGGCGAACCAGCAATACATTCAATACAAAACGACATCCTGAACCGAAAGACATTATACCAATTGCAGTTTAGCAATTCTGAATGAAAATGCACGAGTTCCATATTACAGCTGGGTCATTATGGTGACATAGAAATGTAGGTCTATAAACATACAAATGTCAGTAGAAGCAATGTCAACAAAAGACTGGAATCCTATAGCAAATGAACCCCATTACTCTTCCGTCTTCAATTTTTCAGCATGGATGCACAATACGAGGGTATGGGATTTTTATGGTCAAACATGAAGCCAAAACAGCATATCAGTGGTAGAACAGCAGTATAGGATACTGGAATATCATATAATGTAATGCATATGCTATATGCTGTGACATTACAATGATATTACAGACTGTGAGATGGTACAGTGAAACCTGTGAATAAGAGCCCTCAATATTGCGTACTACCTGGAAGTAGCGCATCCTAACAGTAGGCTCGGATCGATTTTATAGCACGAACATACCTTTATATAGCGTATTACCTGCACACTCGTTTCCTGGGCCAGAATCACGATTTTACCTGTGAAGAGCGTATGCCAAAGTAATTTTTTCGGTTTTGTTTATGTTAAAAAAACATTAAAAATGTAACATCTTACATTGTGCATCTTAATTATGGTAATACAACTATTTACAGCATGTAAAGTAAATGTTTGCATTTGTATACATGTAGTCATGTACAGCATCTACACGTACATGATGTGTACACATGTACAGTATTTATACCCTTGGGTGTGTAGCCATCACTTTAACTAAATCTTCATATAGCATTACACATCCCATGGTTTGGTCCCGAGCGGGTGCGCTATTCACAGGTTTCACTGTAACTCCTTATGCTCTAAGGTTTCCAAAAATATAAGCCCCGTCACTTCCGGTCCAGGTATGATTCGGAAGTAGCACCAAAAAATTAATACTATAAATAATTGAAAGTTTAATAAGCTCGCAAAAATCGTTTTTGGCAATCATAAAGGTGGATATCACAAGTTGCTCCATCTTGATTTAAACATCAAAGTTTACAAGGCCTAAAAATGTAACTGATTAATAATTCAGCTAGTGATGTGACAGTTTAGTTTCGCTGGAAGTATGTAACATAAAGGTTTAATAATTAATTACTTTGTCGGCCTTTTTATAATTATTTCACTCGTCAACTTGTTTAATGAGTAGGCACGTAGAAACTCGATATGTGAAGGGCATATATGATGATTTATGCTTTTTTCTACTGTCGCTATATATATGTGATAAAATGCATTTCGTAGATTTTATGGGTTTATGCTTAACGCACATAAACCACAATTATGTTATTTTCCGTTGTAAAACTGTGGACTGCCCTTGGAAGGTCAACAGACATTTGCGTTGTCATGACAACCCATGTACCACTGTAGTGAAAAGTACTCAAAACAGTGTCCGAACACTTGCACTTATCACATTAAAAGTGGCTGAAATGCCCAAGCTTTCTACCGGAAATGCTGAAGCGCCATTGGAACATGTAGAACGATTCAGTTGTTTGTGTTTTTGGATTTTCAGCCAATTTTACCGACAATTATAGCATTTTTATACTGTAAATATTCGATTAAACCACGGGTAGTTCACGAGCGTAATTGTTAATAAACCACGGTCTCGAATAAACCCGGAGTGTTAAGGGAATTCCCGGTACTTGTCTGTTAATTCACCGCCACGCTAGGGATATCATAGGAGACGCCGGCCTGCGGCGCTGCCTAACCCAAACTAAC
>JAQGCC010001903.1:0-20789 GCA_034698905.1 Xestoiulus laeticollis | reverse complement strand
TATATATAGAATATAGAACATTTCACAGTCATATATGGTGGTATATACAGTTGTATATAGCTGATATAAGTTATATAGAACTATATATATATGTTATATGTTATAAACTTATATAAGTTATATATAGCTGTATATATTGCTATATATGAAATGTATATATAATATATGACCTGTGAAATGTTCTGTGATCTATATATATATTCTATGTTTGTTTGAACACATGATGGCCAATTGTGCAATAGCAGCTTTAATATCTTGGTATGATGCAATACTTAGTGGCATATGAATGACTTGCAAACCATGGTGATTTTCCAGCAATATGGTGCACCACCACATTGGGCATTATATACTCATTCTTTCTTATTTTAGTGTAAACTTACTGTTCATGGAAATATATTGGTTGCCATTAAGATTATGATAATAACCTTTGTTATATTGCGATAAAACGGAAAATGCATATCCAATGAACCCCTGGTCACGGCTTTCAAAGTTCCGCGCCTTTTATATATAAATTATCCAAAAAATTAAGATAATTATTCTAACACGTTCAGGGCATTATCCTGATTTTCTAGCATTTTTGTGTTGGCCTCACAGAATGCACAATAAAAAAAAACTTCAAGGAAACATTATCTTTCCAGAGTTGCACATACCTCGTGCACTGTGCATTTTAAAGCCCAAACCAAGAACAATGAGGGTGTAAAAATGCCTGCTCTTAACATTTCTGATACACTATAGCCTTAGCTTAATTGTCAAATGTGGGTCAGTCACAAAGAAAGCAATCTTATTCATAAAATTCTGTTGCACTTTCACGAATTCCGCATTATAAGAGCTGGTTCATGAGAAAAAGGAGAACGCAGAACAGGCAAAAGGTAATAATTATGCAGAAATTAGAACCTAACCACCATCATTGCTTTCGCTAATTGAAATTGTGAAGTTCCTGTTGCAAAAGAAGAGTTGCATATATCACCAATTAATGCAGACTTAATTGCAAACAGCAACTGCTTATTAAACAGGCAGGCGGGATGTGGAATTGAACATGCACAACTTAATTGCAACAGTTATGTTAAATACATGTATTGGAAATGTAGTTCAACTTGCCAAAATTTCAGTGATTTCGGCATCTGAATTGGGTTATCAATTGTAAAATCTTTTGAGTCTGTGATATCTGTTAAATGTATTTTAAAGCCTATGATCAATCACAGGCAAATGTATACAATTATTCTATGCAGCCTTTAACTTGAAAAGGTGGTAAAAGTCAACTTTATGTGCCTGTGCTATTTTCTGGCCTCAAATGAAGGCCTCGACATAAGCAAATAATGAAAATATAAAAAAACTAAAAACTAAAATTGAAGAAAGATTGACTCCCTGTCAATAGCACAATTTACCCCAAAAAAAGTGAGAAAAATGAAAAATTATGGTGTTTCTGTTTTTTTAAATCCATGAAATTTTAGGAGAAATGGAATATTCTTTAGAACGATATTCCTGCCAAGTTTAGTAGCTTTAGCTTGAAAATAAAATGCAAAATAGCACAATATATGCAAAAAAAAAGTGAAAAAAATGCAAAATTATGGTGTTCAGTTTATTTAAAATCCATGAAATTTGAGGAGAAATAAATCACAATCTTGAATGATATTGCTGCCAAGTTTGGTAGCTTTAGCTTGAAAATAAAGTACAAATTTATTTAGCACAATTTACATAAAAAAAGTGAAAAAAAATACAAAATTAAGGTTTTCTGGTTATTTGAAATCCATGAAATTTGAAGAGAAATTAAACACTATCTAGAGCGATAAGCTTAAAAATAAAGTGCAAAGGGACCAGGCTTCGGCGTCCCTGTTATCAGTAATAATATACTGATTAATTTATTACAATTTAATTGCTTTAATTAAAAGTATAGCCTTTGGGCGCCCCCTAGTCAACCTAAGTAAATTATCACTTTCAAGTAGGAGTTTATAAAAGTAGAAATCTGCAACTATTTATCCCTTAAACTTTCCACTTTTTTACTTTTTAAAAAAGTCGCTCTATTATGATTTAATGCAAATTCACCCCTTTTGTGTCTATGACTATTATATGCTTATATTTATATTTACCAAGCATTCTCCCCCACCACTCCACTTTTATGCGTACAATAAGGCAAAATAGCACTGAACGACTTTTAGATATAACAATTACACAATGTGTACCTTTGTTTTTGAAATTTATGGGTCATCTTGATTACTCACGAATTCGATTTGATATGGTTTCATTGGGGCTTATACCATTGTCTATAACCAACTGGCTCACATAAGCAAGTTTAAAATGTATAACAATAACAACACAATCTAGAATGTTAATGGTTTTGACTCAGTAGCAACATGACAAAAATCTGAAAAACACTGAAGCATTGAAAATATGCTATGTGGCTTTGGTGACTGTTACAAATTTGGTTTATGTTTTAACTTGCAATTGTAATCAAAATATTTCCTTTAGTTGTCCAAATAAAGTATAACAATTGTGATAGAGGGAATGCTGCCTAGACATGTTTCATTTATGTTTAAATTTTTTTATATTCTTAAATGTAAAGTGGAATGATGAGTTTTAAAGTGGATAAACTTGATATTGTTTTAAATTGCAAATGAACATGACAATAACCAAAAGTGTAAAAAAAATTAAATGGAACACAATCCAATTTAAAACCATCCTAAGCAAAAACATTAACAGTTACCGCCCAAAACTTATAATTTACTTAAAAGATTTTAAGACATGTAAATAGAGCACACCATTGGGACCAAACCAAAAAAGTACTATTTGGAGGAATAGTGCTATTTTCAGGTTTTAAAAGCACTTCAAAAGCATCTCTTAAGCCTTATTTCACACAAACAATCCCTTATTGTGTATAAGCAATCAGCATTGTACATTTTCAAAATGGCAGCTTCCATTCACTCCAATGGTTAACAGTAGGACATCCATTCACCAAAAACACTGGTGGGAATCGAGATAATAATAAAACATATTTAATGTTTATTTTATTCACTTGCAAACAGATAACCTGCTGAGATGCATAATGTTCAAGACTCTTCATAAACTGGATTACATTTACTGAAACAACTAGCCATTTAATTTCCTGCTGGCAAAATTATGTACAGTTGTTTAATGTTAATGTTATCTTTTCAACACACTTGCACAGTTAATCAGGGGTTAGTGTTTTGTGCCTACTCAATAGAGCTTTCAGATTTGATTGAATGAAAAATTTCAACGATTTAGGCTTGAATTAATTTCAAATTAGACAATGATAGAAAAAATCAGTAAAAGGGAATAAAAAATTACATTGTGTTGCATTGTTGCCGGTGCAATGCTTAATAGGGTGCAAAGTAGGACCAGCCTATAAAGCAACCCAGTCGTGCCAAGACTTGTATAGTACACGTGTATTCAAAATCCTATAATCAAATCTTTGCATGATTACATGAAGAGCTCGTGTGCTTTTTTTTTCAAATTTCAGTAAAACCAGTTCTATTTTTTTATTGTTTGGTTTCTGAGATGAAATAGAAGGGGATAAATGACACACCCAATTTTTAATAATAATTTTATGGTTCACTGAATTTTGTTTGTCACAAAGAACTGATTTAAACTCATGAATGTAATTAAATTTAACCTCTGAATGAGTTACAAATAAATATAAACCATATTTCAAAAAAAATCCAAACTTGATTTTTAAAAGTTATTGTATTAAAGAAATTATAATAACAAATATAAGTTTTTCAATTTGAACATATTTATAAAAAGGGAGGAGAGGAAAACATGATTGTCTAATTTTTTAAAACAACTTATCGAATTAAAATAGCGTGGAAAATAATCTGGTAATTTTGATTTTAAAAAAGGGAAAGAATTGTGTAATAAAGGGTGTATCCGGAAAGACGATTTTTTTTTTTAAATTAATGTACAGGTAACCAGTTAAGAGTAATGAATTACATCCTTAACTCAAAAGGATGAAGAGGGATACCCATAAATTCCAACAAATATTTCCATATAATTTTGCATACCCGTCAGAAATGAGATAAAAATAATTTTATGTTTTAAAGTAGCACGATAACTTTAGTAAAATTATAACCAAGAAATGAAATATTATCCCATATTTTTTCATTTTAATAGAACAATGCCATGCACAAGATCGTTATAAAAATACAATTGTACATACATTTATAGTTTTAAAATTGCATAAGTTTCATTCATGATAAACTCAATGTGTTAATAAAATTATATGTACAACTCATTGCCGATGTACTAAAAGTAATTTATTTATTAAAACAATTATTGCATAGTATTACATGAATTAGGATAATGGTATGGACTATCGTTACATGGACTATTTGCTTATCTTTTCTCATATACAAATGCAGTACATCAAAGTTCACCAGGGACATTTCAACATCTGGGCAGCCAAGTCTCCTTCCACACTTAGAGCTTTGAAATTTGATCTAATGCAATTATGCCCATCCAGATAACATAGCTTTGTCCTTTTTCAGGGTCATAAGGTAAGCCCAAATAGCTGCTCCTAAATATCAGTATCATATTCAATTCAACTCAGTACCCTACAGTCAGCAAACAAATGCCATTACACACGTTTGCTGTTGAAGCTGCACCACTTACCATAGCCAGGAAGGCAGGCATCAGACACAAAAGGGCATTGAACCCAAAGTCTGAGATGATGATGATGATGATGATGATGACTGTGCATACATGTTGCATTGTATATTTTTCAATGCATTGCATGGTCCCTATTGCAAATGCGTAGTAGGTCAACTTCCTATTTTTTGTGATACTATCAGATAGTTGAGCATTAAAATAAGAAAGCGTTTTCCATAAAACGACTTAACCAGCCACCCTGTGGTGATACAGAAGTCCTCCCCCGCAAGCCTACATTTGATATCTTAAAGATAAAGGCACAGTTCTTTTCCTTAAATTTGCATTTCATCGACTACTTCGTGAATTGTGACGTACATGTAACTATTTCCTGTACATGTTTAGGCAATATCTATGTATTTTTACCTGATACAACCAAATGTTTAAGCGAGTTTGATAAAAAAATACATGTATTTTCATCAAACATAGATATCTACAAGAGCATACTGTTGTTTTTGATAGATTTCACTAAAATGAGTGAGCTTACACAATGACGAAGTTTATCTGTAGATATACACGATACCACATATATAAAAAAATTGTCATCTGCATTTGCTGATCAGAAACCCATAAAACAATTATTTTACATTGTATTGATTTTTCTTTTGCAATAATTTGAAGTGGTTTTCTGGAATAACAGTGTTCCGCGCACCACAGGATGAGAACTACTGTCCATGGTCCAGTTTTGCAAAACCAGCAAATAGCACTCTCCCTCCAATTAGCACGACTTATGGTTTGGTCCCAATGGTGTGTACTATTCACAGGTTTTGCTGTACTTTTTAGTAATCATGCTTTAAGACTAACCCCCGTACCACTACTGCTAAAAACTCATCTTAAGAACGATGAGCGACTCAAGCTGGTTTTTTGAGTCTGATCGCTACCACAACTGCACACCAGAATGACTCAAGGCGGCAAATGTTTCCCGAATCTTAAGACTGGTCAGGAGGTGTCTTAAGACGCAATTTGACAAGATGGATAAACAGCTTTTCAAAATGGCGGACGGGATTCTCTATAGCCGGCCACACAGGAGGCAATTTTTCGGCCAAAATGACTTTCAACTATAAAATTTTGCACATGAATTCAGTCACATGAATTTCTGTCATCTCAGAATTTCAATTTGCTTCTAGATTTTAACAATATTCTCTTCGAAAAATGATAGATTTGCTGGCCAATCAGGAAGATGAAAAATGTCACGTGCACCGCATAGCCTATCGACCACGGCGACCAGTGCTGTCGAGATAGGGATATATGCCGGATATTGATAGGGAATTCGCAGTTTCCAGGAAAAAAGTATCGATCAAATCTTGAAACTCCATCTTGGTTAAGATTTTGGCGTTTTACACAGTTGTGGTAAGGGAAATCTCAGAAATAATCTTAAGATTCCCAAGCTGCTCAACCAAGTCGCTTTTTGAGTCAGTGTTTGGAGGAAATAGTGGTACAGGGGTAAGACAATTAATTTTTTGGTAAGACCACTACTGTGATGCCAGGAAATTGTGCCTCCAAGGGTAATTTCCCCTCCCCTGATAGGTCTTTAACTTGGGCTAGACAAGCTAAGAAGCTGTAGGTATTACCAGCTGTGCCTCTTATCAGATAAAAGCAGTCACTTAGGGAATTTTACCCTTTCGAAAAACTCCCACCAACTCAACACAGCACCCTTGGATCGAGATGCAAGTGCATATCCACTCCACCATCGTCCTCTGCTAGAAGATTTATAAGGGAGTTTTCTAGCTACAGGAATTGTTACAGATTTTTTTTAATATGATAGGAGCCATTGGTGCTCATCGCCGAACCTATTGAATTGCACCAAAATGACTGTGCACGATAGGCTACCTGGTTCATTTGCACCGGTGTTGCACCCAAGCTGGCACGGGCAATTACTGACCACTCCCTGCTCAACAATGCTTGACATATCGTCACCTTATGGTCTGCTCAATGGCTAATTGCACCGAAAAAAAATTAAAAATGAAACTCGACCATTGTTTGGAATCGTGATATCGATATCGGAAAAACGAAAGCAAGAACGTGCCAAATCCGGATGTTTTTGGTTTTGCGTGTGGCAATGCAACTCCTAATTTTGTTTTCATGTAATTTGCAATGAATAATTATAACAATAGCGAGTAAATTAAAAAGTGGTATGTAGTAGCCTTAAGACGAAATCTGGGGTAAACGAGAGCAAAAATGGCACTAAGGTAACAGAATATAAGTTAAAAATCCCAGAAAACGTTTCAGGCGTGAAGATTAGAGCATTGCAATGCACTCGTGCCTATTTTTTTTTTCATTTTCAAAATAAGTGTAATTAGCAGAGCAGTACTTTTCCTTAATTTCGTAATGTGGAGCATTTTTGAGCAACTTGTGCATGCACGAACTTCACCATCACGGTATACAAAAATGGACTTTCTGGAATAAACTTCAATGACACCATCCTATGACCAAATACCATCATATTTTCCCTAAAGTACAGTTTTATAAATCTGTATTTCCCCACATATCACAATTTTATAACACTGAACATAAAATATATACAAATGACCATTAATTATTAAATATATATTCTACATATACAGTATAGTACTGTCATGTACATGTATTCTTAATAAGTCTGTATTTCCCCAAATTGAAGTATATCATATTTATATAAAAAATTAATTTTTATATAAATTGTATACATTTAAAAATTCCAAAGAGCCTAACTATAGTATAAACTTTTATATAGCCTATTTATCAAATAATTAAAAATGTATAATTATTACTCTGTATTTACACATATTCCTGTATTTCTTCTATATTATATAAAATATATATATATATATATATAAAAATTCCAAAGAGATTAACTGTGGAAAGCATTTATATATTTATGAAATAATTTAACGTGCATATTTATAACACTGTATTTCCCATATTGAACCATATGATATTTTATATCCATAAAAAATGTTTTATATTTTAAAATTTAAATATAAATGATTAAAATGGAACAAAAAAATATGTTTTTAGATACATGTAATTCGAATAAGATATGATAATTTTATATCATTATACTACTTTAAAAAAACAGGTGGATTGCAAACAATTCAAATATAATCCATATTTTAAGACGACTGGACTTTCTGTATAATCTAAAAATGCACCCATACCTTTCAAAACTATAAAATTAATCAATTAGCTTTTAAGTAATAAAAGCAAACTTCATTTCCAGTTTTTTGGTAACATATTTAATAGCAGTTTAAGCAACTCGTAAAAGTCTTGGAGAGGAAGAAGGAAAAATGATTATAAAAAGCAAGCATATTAATTTGGAACGATACACTTAGTAATAACCTCGCTTCAGAATTTTTTTTTGCAAGCTTGAGTTATGCAGGATCAATAAACGGTATTGACTAATTAAATCAAAAGGGTTTGGCATTTGGAATTATGCCACCATGCATGATGCTTGTGTGTTTTTTTTGGGAGGTGTTTTCTAGCCTTGCATTGATGCCAGACAATACTGTGTAGGCATATATTAAACTTTAGATTACTGGATTGTAAACTAGATCACTAAAGGAGAAAGTATAAACAACATATTATAATTGAAGCCTGTGTAGTATGTGCCAATAAGATCCTTATAAAAATATTAATTTTTGGAAGCCTGTGTAGTATTTGCCTTATAAAAATATATTAATTGTTTTAAAAGTATTTTTGAACATATTGCGCAAGGAAAGATTCTGCAAATCTAATCTAATACCTAATCAAAGTAAATCTAATCTAACCTAACATAAATCGGGCTTATATTACTAAATATGTCGACATTCCATCTACAACTTCAACCAAACAATGCAAACCAGTTGTCCAGAGACTAACCATTACAAATTAAACTGCAATCAACCTGATTGTAATCAAACAGATTTGGAATGTACTAACCAAAATAACCAAACACTTATACAAAAAATCCACCCAAGAGATTTTAGTGGTAACCAAATAATAAATAGGGATTATCCCTTAAATTGGGAAGGTGGTGCCATCTGTTCAACCTGGATTTTGCCTCAGAGAAGGTAGCCTACAGTAAAACCACTTGATTCCTGTTTTAACCTAAAGAGTGTGTGCTAAGGCCCTTGAGGGTATCCTCTAAAGTTGACCAGGTTGGAGTCTAGGTGCAATGTACTACCTTTATAAACAGTAAAATCAGTCAACTTGCTTCCTGTTTTAACCCTAAAAGGCCTAATTCACACAAGCTTACTTTACTCATTGTGACTAGTCTCCAATGGGGTCTCATTGAGATCAAGTGTGTACTAACGCCCCTGAGGGTATCTTCTAAAGTTGACCAGGTTGGATTCTAGCTACAATGTACATGTACTACCTTTTTAAACAGTAAAACCAGTCAACTTGCTTCCTGTTTTTAATAGCCCTAAAAGGCCTAATTCACACAAGCTTACTTACTTTACTCATTGTGATTATTCTCCAATGGGTCTCACTGAGATCAAGTGTGTACTAAGGCCCCTTAATGTATCTTTTAAAGTTGACCAGGTTGAGTCTAGCTGAATTGTACTACCTTTATAAACAGTAAAATCACTCAACTTGCTTCCTGTTTTAACCCTAAAAGGCCTAATTCACACAAGCTTACTTTACTCATTGTGGCTAGTTTCCTATGGGCTATCTTTAAGAGCAAATATGAACTAATTAGGCACCTAGCTGCTAACTTTATAAAGTGACCGAGTTTCGCCAATTTTTGCATTGGTCACTATTAACGGTTTTTACTGTATAACTAATAGTTCAGTAAATGCCTGTAATTTAAATTCCTCATCCTCTACAGATCGATAGTTAATGAACTGTATAATTCAGGTCTTGCACTCGTCTGGCATTTGAACAATTTATATTCTTAATGTACAACTGTGACATGAACCGACCTCCCCAACTTCCTAGTGTTACCAATTTGTCCACGATTTGCATTAAAAAACAACGTTTCGTTATCCCTTAATTAAAGTGGTCAATGAAGAGATAAGCAGGAGTGTGACCTACTCTTTTGCAGGCACGTACCTTACTTGAATTTGCAAATGTCGATAGAAGGGTGAAGGACAGCTTGGAGAAGTTGGGTCAGGGGTGAATGCCTCACGTGCCCTTTATAAAAACGCATCCTTGCACTGGATTATTAGGGCAATGTCATAGCTGCACGTGACATCAAGTTAACCTAAATCTCATTAAGTGATTTGGATATTTATAGTGCAGACTTATGCAGTACAAAGTTGCTTTTATCCTAAAATATTTCTCAAAACATCATGTCAAACATCACTTTTTCTAACTAAGACATGCAGATTTGCTTTTAAAAGAAACTTGATGGGTGATGTTTGTCTTGCACACCAATTTTATTAATAAATTTGTACAATGAAGTAATCTGCACTACAAATTGTACACACGAACATGTGAAGAAACATTGATTTTGTGTTAAATCAGTTAATTCATGTCACACTTGTTACTAATTACATTTTAAAAACATTCAATCAGGGTGAGGAGTTTATGTCACCAGTTACCATTTCACACATGCTTGAGTAGGCAAGACAGGCTGGTGACTCAAAACGACATCACAATCTTCACAAAAACTTAGATACAGAAGATGAATAATCATGCTCTGAGTTCCAAAAAAAAATGTTAAAGTCAAATATTCTATTTAAAATGTTACAACAAGCAAAAGGAAACCCTGACACCATTTTATCATATAAACATGAAGAGAATCGTCATGGGAATACACTGACCATGCATAGAACAAACTCGAGAGTCTATTTTTCTCCAATTTTCCACTTATAAAATTACAGCAAAAAAAAAAAAAATCCTCTAATTTCGAAATTTGTCCCAATTTTATTTTTGGCCATTTGTGAGCTTAAACCAGTGGCATGGAACAAAGAGGTCGCCATTGTGCACAATGTCATTTTACTTGACTGCTAAATCGACTCTCAATTTGTACCTGAATCCTAAATTCAACCCTGAACGTGAATAGAGCATCGAGCATTTAAATAAATTCGAGTTCACAGAGGGAGAAGAATGAAGTTTTTGAATGTGTTCAAAGAATTAAAAAGATTTGGTAGTGCAAGAAAGATGGTAGAATTAGCAGATGTAATGTCATTTTTCCCATCAGAATGTGTGATACCCTTATTGAGCATCGGTTTATCAATGGATTTTGGTTTGTTTTATGATTTTTACTGTTAACCTAACTAGGGAATGAGCCTCCATCCTCTACAGCAAAAGTTGTTAGAAGTGACTACCCAAAAATTTGCAGCAAAATATGATCACTTTAGACAGGTGGTCACCATACAGAGAATGACATGTTGTTGACACAGGACTTGTTAGGTTAGTTGAGAATAATCTCCCCTATTATACATGTATATAGGCTATATAGGCTCCCCTATATAGGCTAAACCGGAGATTAGGTTAGGCTAGTTCAAATTCCCTCCTCTAGAAACCAGAGGTTATCTTAGGTTAGTTCAGAATCCCTCGCCTAGAAACCAGAGGTTACCTTAGGTTAGTTCAGAATCGATCTCCTATAAACCGGAAGTTAGGTTAGTTTAGTTCAGAATCCCCCCTTAGAAACTTCAGATTAGGTTAGGTTAGTTCAGAAACCAGAGGTTATCTTAGGTTAGTTCAGAATCCCCCGCCTAGAAACCAGAGGTTACCTTAGGTTAGTTCAGAATCGATCTCCTATAAACCGGAAGTTAGGTTAGTTTAGTTCAGAATCCCCCCTTAGAAACTTCAGATTAGGTTAGGTTAGTTCAGAAACCAGAGGTTATCTTAGGCTAGTTCAGAATCCCCCGCCTAGAAACCAGAGGTTACCTTAGGTGAGTTCAGAATCGATCTCCTATAAACCGGAAGTTAGGTTAGTTTAGTTCAGAAACCAGAGATTAGGTTAGGTTAGTTCAAACTCTCTCCTCTAGAAACCAGAGGTTATCTTAGGTTAGTTCAGAATCCCTCCCCTAACAAACCAGAGGTTAGCGTAGGTTAGTTCATAAACCGGAAGTTAGGTTAGTTCAGAATCCCCCCTTAAAACCTTCATATTATGTTAGGTTAGTTCAGAAACCGGAGATTAGGTTAGGTTAGTTCAAACTCTCTCCTCTAGAAACCAGAGGTTATGTTAGTTTAGAATCCCTCGCCTAAAACCAGAGGTTACCTTAGGTTAGTTCAGAATTGATCTCTTATAAACCGGAAGTTAAGTAAGTTCAGAATCTTTGCCCTATAAACTGAAGGTTAGGATAGTACAGAATTGATCTCCTATAAACTGAAGGTTAGGTTACGTAAGTTCATAATTAATCGCCTAGAAACTGAAGGCTATGTTAGTTCAGAATCCTTTCCCTAATATAGAAACTGCAGATTAGGTTAGGTTAGTTCAAACTCCCTCCTCTAGAAACCAGAGGTTATGTTAGTTCAGAATCGATCTCCTATAAACCGGAAGTTAGGTTAGTTCAGAATCTCTCCTTTATAAACTTCAGATTAGGTTAGGTTAGTTGAGAATCTCTGCTCTATAAACAGAAGATTAGGTTAGTTTAGTTCAGAATCCCTGTCCTAGAAACCGGAAGTTAGGTTAGTTCAGAATCTCTCTCCTATAAACTGAAGGTTAGGCTAGTTCAGAATTCCATCCTGCATTTGAGGTTAGAAAATAGCACAGCCATTTAAACTTAACTTCTGCTACTATTTTGATCATATTTATGATTGTTCAGCTCGTCGTCACTAGCCTAATGAGCTGGAATATAACTACACCCTATAATTACAGATATCTAGTTAGGAATGCCATAGGGATGATCATTAATTCAAATTTTGAGTACCTGATGACGGCTTGAAGTAAACAAAACGTTGTGATAATCAATAAAACTGGATGGCAACAGTAGGAAAAATCAAACTATAATTAAATATAATTCATCTTTTGAAACAACATTATCTACTACCAATTTCTGGCATATTTTAAAGTTATTTTAAAATTTTAATCCTAACCAAATAGCTACAGAATGCAAATGCTGGCACACATTTCCCAACAAAGTACACTTTCTACACAAATTAACTATTTTTGAAATGCAACTGCAGTATGATTTGCATAAATTGTCCTACTTAATTCATAAACCCAAAGGCTTATTCTTTGAATTTCTCTTCCCCCCTTGTAGAAAAAAAAATGTAGGACTGCAATTGTTTGCATATACACCTCCTTTAAGGTGTTTTTTTTTTCTCTTGGCCACGTGGCATAGATTATTTCTCAATTTATGACATGTGATACTTGAAAAATGCAACCACCATCATTTCTTTATTTTTTAAAGGTTAGTATTTTCTGAAAGAAACAGAAATGCAATGCCTCTATGATGTGATATGAATCCAAAAGTTTTTTAAAAAAAGTTTGACTGAGACCTGAATCTACCCCAAAAAAATATTACAAAATAGGTCATGTCTAATTAAAACGACCTTATCACGCATAAAGGGTTCAATGAAATAAGCAGTCTATCACCGCTGCACACACATCTGAAATTATGTTTCTAGAATATATTCATTGTTTCCAACATTGCATGCCTATTATGCAGCTTTTACAGGGTAGATGTGCATCAATCACCACTTGCAACAGACAACAGATTCAATCTAACTTCAACTATGCTAAAATTTAGCCTAAATCTCAACATATAAGCCTATACAACACAAAAAGGCATGAAATTAATTAATTAAAATCCTTCTATCATAAACTACAAACTTATCCATACCATACTGCCATAATAAATATATTTAACGGTATAATGAAATACAGTAATGCGTGACCAATTTATCAAAATGTGTCCAGTGTTAACAAATCTACATGTTTCATTATGTTTAAACACACCTTATAGCTTCCAGATTATAAAATATAAGTTATTTTAGTCTGGTAATTTGATTTATTTTCAAGAAATTACACCTGCAGAAACACCTGAAATAGCAGTTGTTGTTCATTACAATATAAATTTTTATATTAAATTCTAGCAGTTATGAAGTACATTTCAAAACATGCTTTCAATTTTTTTTAAATGTTAACAAAAATCACATCATGCAGTAATTATTTACAGCACTTCCAATTAGAAAAATAAAACAATTGTCGATTAAAACACATCATTTTGTACAAATTTTGGGTTAGTAATGCAATTTTAAAACACAGCAGGGTCCTTGTAAAACGTTTTTAAAATGAATGCATACAATTCAAGTTAATTAAGTTTAAAGTTTCAAACTTTGTCTAGAAATCGTATGTATGTTAACAGAATGCTAAAAGTCATATTAGCACACTTTAAGATTCAACTAAAAATTAAAAAAGGGTTCAACAAACTTAAACATATTCTGTATGTTCACCGCATATTAATTAACAGAGTGCAGCACCACAAAATTGCCCTCCATATCCATAATGAGGGTCAATATTCGAAAATCATTTCCTAACCAGGAAGACATCCCTGCCTCATCAGCATCAGAATAAACTTAATCGGTGTCAAACAATGGGTCTAATTAAAAAAAATATTTTTTGTGGTTCAAGGTGGACTATACATGTATATGTAGAGCTTCAAATGTCATAACAATTAATTAACAAAGCTAGCAATTAAAAGATGAGTTTCAACAACAAGTGTGTGAAAATGTGTGCCAAATCAACAGGTAAGCCTAATACTTGCTCCAGGTGAGGCCATTGTTTTTTCAAAAGCTATTAAAATAATGCCTTGTCAGGATGCAGTGCCAGAATTCTAAATTAGAAATATACTCATCGTGACATTTTGGACTACATGAACAAACCAAGCATGTTTCAGTGATGCTGATAAGCAATATTTACATAACAAACTTTAAAAACGCATACATAACCCCATCACATTACGTACATAACTGCAGCATATGTAATGGTAGCATTTGTAATGGGGAGGTCCAACTTTTCATACCAAGAGGGTCACATGAGCACTTAGAAGCATCCATGCAACATTAGGCCTATTCAACTTTAACTGCTAAGGGAAATCCCCAGTAATGACCTACTTAAGGTAGACCCAGCATAAAAAAGGCTTGGGGTACTCAGATGACTTTTTAGTTTAGCAGATGGGTCATTTGGGTTATCAATTCAATTCAATTCGTTACCCTGCAGTCAACATGTAACATGCCATGTGGCAGGATACAAAGTGCCAGATTTTTAAGGGAAAGAATATACAGTCATGGCCGCTTTTTGGGGCACTATCCCTGCAGCTGCCTATATGGGCAATTAAGGGAGGTTGTGGGAAACCACGAAAAAGCACAACCAGGATAGCCCGCTGGGGTTTTCACACATGTACTGTATGTTTGCACATGCTCAGTATAGGCCTAATCATTTTGTTCTGCTAATGTCCTCATGTTAGGTCTCCATTAGGGGAACTCAGATAGCTGAGCATTCCTGAACACTTGAGCACATTGAAAATTAAGCACTTGCGCCATGCATGTGCAATCCACTCGTTCGAAAAATTGTCGTGCTCAACTGAGCAGATCTTACGTCCACTTAGTTGCACTTGAAAATTTTTCGAACAAGTAGTATTGCACATGCATTACACAAGTGCTCAATTTTCAATTTGCTCAAATGTCCAGGAGTGCTCAGCTATCTGAGTTCCCCTATTATGAATTCAATTCAATTCAACTCAATTCAACTCAGTACCCTACAGTCAGAAAACAAAAGTTGGGCAGACATCTGCAGTTGGGAGCCAATGCACAATAGAACAATAGATGATGCTCAGTTTCTACAGCCTTAACCCAAAACTCACATTGGGCATTGAAATGTGTTTTACCCACACTCCACAATAGTTTTAGATTTTTTTCAGAACGGAAATACATGTAGGTTCACATTGAAGAGTGGTTTGTATGGGAGAAGACATGCATCAGGTAGAAATCAAGAACCTCACCATTGATGACAAAAAGGAAATAGTCAACTATTTTAATTGGACTGCTGTGCTCATATAAGAAGTAATGTGAAGTCATTCCCCGATTAAAGTTTTTTAGATGAACACATTGTACCAATGTCCCCAGTCAGAAATCTTTTTACCCCCTCTTTTTTTTGTAGCACGTCGTACATGTAAACCCCATACCCGGCGACGATGTCTTCTTAGTTACACTTAACTGAGATTTGACAGCAGGGGTTTCACGCACGAATTCCACAATTACCATTGTCTAGATTTTGGAGTAGAACTAAAAACCCTCGTCGCTTACATTGTCTGAGAAACTTCATATTATCCTAGTCAACGCCTCGTGTTTTATGTAAACGAATTTTTTTGTCCCTTTCCCATATTTGCATGTACAAAAAGGAGGAACTAATCGAATTTGATTCATGCAAACAAAATTCTTACTCAGAAAATTGTGAATTTGAACAAAATTGATGCTACTACATACTATTTTTATTACATTTACATTATGAACGATTCTTATTTGAGCTCAAGGCCTTATCAGGTTACATTTATTTGTAAAACAGCACCCCACTGGGACCAAGATTTTATTTTATCAGATTAGCTAATGAAATTGACCAATGAGGTTCATGGAACATGATACCAGATGCAGCAAGTGGGTAATGTAATCTAATACCCCAATTTATAGGAGGTTATTCTTTCCCTCACCAATGTTAATCAAATACATGTACAATTCAATTCAATTCGCCACCCTGCAGTCAGCATGTAACATACCATGTGAACGAGAGAACGTTCCCATCAATCCTGTCGAAACTTCTCGGACATATGACCGGAATGCGTTGCTTGTCAATCCGAGGTCTCCAGAGTTCAAGGAGTTTAGCATAACCACTAAGCCTATTTCAATTGACCATAACATTGTTATTTTTCAACAAAATCAAGTGATTTTTCCATTGAATCACAATGGAATTAACATTGAAGTCGCGGAACGAGATTGACCAATCGGTAATTGCCGCGTCGATTGACAAATGGCAGAAACGACTTCGAGCCTACGTTGCCGCTAATGGTGGAAACTTTGAACATATTTTCAAATAACAAATTTCTTTGTTTGAATGTTAAGTACAAATCTGCAAAAATCACTCGATTTTGTTGAAAAATAAAAATGTTATGGTCAACTGAAATAGGCTCGCATTTTTGTGTACTCACACTGCAATAAGCAATACCTGGTCTGCTTTATTTATGATTGCTTTAGAAGTGTAACAAGTTTCAGATGCAAACTTAATAGGAACAAAATTTAAGAAAAAAAATGATGTATAAGATTCCATATTTGAAAACTGTCTATTTTAAATGAAAAAGTAGATGAAATTAACAGTATAATTATGGTTTACCGCAATAGCTTATTATTTTGAGAGCAATGACTCTCTGATCTTATAATTATAAAGCGGAATCTGTTTTCACACGCATACTTGCTCCCATATGGATATTATTAAAACATTATTATGTTACATTTCCCTCAAATTTCAATACAATTATAGTTTTGTAACAGATTTGATGAAATAAGATTCTGTTCGATCGAAATCTAGATGAAATAAACATCAGATAAATTGTTCAAATTTTTTAGCTTGTACAAATGCCCCATAGCAAATTTCATTGGCGTTTCATTTGCATCACGTGTTCAGTGGCCATATGGTAACGGCGCTTCATTTAAATGCCATTCAGGATGAAAACTTGGGATTTAACTCAGGATTTAAACTTGGCATGGTCACGCAATTTATTAACCTTGTCTTACAAAGAATTTGTCCAATTTTGAAGGTGTTTCAAGTGGGAATTTGTGCATTGTGTCAAATTTAAGTTTTAAAGGTTAATGGCATTGCCTACCGCCTAAACCAGTCAATTCAGCTAATTTTGTCTAAATATATCATCCTATTATTCGAACAGACGAATGACTTGTCATTTTAAATAGACTTATGGGGAAAAAAATTAATAAAAGAGGAAAGAACACTTGCTAAAATATGCTAATATGCAATAGTTATGACGATTCCCAAATATTATTTTAGAGGACGGTATCATTAAAATGTACATTTTCAATATGGATTTTTAACAAATTTTCCAAGAGATTGGAAAGTGTCCTACACAATTTGAATGAATTTTATGTAGTTCCTTGCAATGACAAAGCTTTTGACAAATAAAAATATTTCCAATTATAAAACTTCGTCCCACTTCCAGTTTTTTGTATAAACATATATTACATTTATAAAATCACTCGTGGGTTAAGTAATTCGTTCAGTTAAATGTTCCCTTAACACATTCAATTTAATCCAATTTTTTTATTCTATTAGTAAAAACGTTTTTTTTTATAATTTAAGTAATGAGTCATATATATATATTGAAATAAATCCCTAGCTCTAATGTTACAATATTGTAAACATCCATTTTAACCAACTTGTCATATATATGCCGATAGTTATCTAGGGCCCATATGGCCCAGTATAATTTTTTTATACTGGGAATACTGTTAATTTGTAAGCACTGGTATACAAATTATAACATTTTGATATTATGGCATCTGACTTTTCCTTAATTAATCTTGATCTAATTTTCAGGTTTTCCAGTGTTCTCTCATTGTGCAAATACTTCAACAGGATTATAAAAACCAGTTAAAATCAGTTATATGCTGAACTGACCTCACACTACCACAAGTTTTTTCTACAATTGAGGATTTATCTTCAAACCTACATCAAGATGCATCAGCAGCTAAATGTGATAGATCATTGTGTAACAAGAAGTCAAGAGGTTGTCCTTACCTTGCATACATGACAGAAGACAGCTCTGCAGACAAGAGCAAAAGATGTGAAAATTAGTTGGATAGTCCCTTCAAGAAACAACTTGTGGTGCAAAAACTTTTTAGTGTGAGGGTCTCACTGGTCACAGTCCAAAGTCCAATGGCGCGAACAAGGGTATCGTTGGACGGCAGAGCAAGAGGGTGCCAAAGGAGGTCCACGTGAAATTTCGGAAGTGCATTAAAATCCAAAGGTTTTTGCAAGTGAGTGAGAGGGGGGGTTGTGAAAATGCGAGACGAAGGAGGCTGCGTTTCGCTAAAGTGGTTCCTTTATAAAGCAAGGGGTGGAGATTTGAAACAGGTGAACCAACGGTTCCTAGTTGCCCTACTTTCGAGGGAGCCAATGCTTGTGGGTAGCATGGTGGTACATGTACCGAGATGTTGGCTGACAAAAAAAAAAATATTGAAGAAATGAAATTTATAAAAAAAAAAAAAAAGTAATGTTAAAACGACGTGACGTGGTGATTAATGCCTTGAGGGATGTTGTATGGCATGGTTGGGAACACATTAATGATCCGGACAGAGGTCCTCTTGGTGACTAAACTAGGTGTCATAAATAAAAATGAGCAAAAAACCATGTCATCAAAAGCACTGACAATTTCCACTCTATTAAAATTAATTTCAATCCTTTCATCCCAAGCAATTCTTAAAGCATGGTGTCCATAAGTCTTGAACCTCTAATGCAGTGGTGTCCTGGGATCTCTTCAGTGGTTCTGTGACACTTGATGCATGGTAACATCCCTAGCCTAGTGCCCTTTAACCATTTTATTCTTCAACTCAGGGTAAGGTCAGTCTTGCCACCAAGTGAGGTTATATAATGTGGGCCAACTCTTGAGGAAGGCGTGATGCTAGGAATTAGTGCAAGCAGTGCCTTAGAGAAAGCTGACTGGGAGAAATTCCATGCTTTTGAATCTTGGTGCTGGAGAAAAACATCACAGTGTCTTGTAATACATCAAGCCTGGTGCATCACTAGAAGCAAAGATACTCAAGTTGGTCATGCAATGTTGGCCAACTCCCTTGAGGAAGGCATGATAATATGAATGGACAGTGGAAGCAGTGTTAGCTTGGAGTAAACTGACAGGGCTAAAATGTGAGACCCATGACATGATTTAAAAATCCCATGTTTTCAGCATGATTTGATCTTAAATCCAGTTGGAAAAAGATTTAAGAGAAGGGTTACCCAAGGTCCAAGACTCCAAGTGGCCTTGGGAGAAAAGTAAAACTATTCACCTGGAGGTCTGAAACCTTAATCCCCTTTAAAGTACTTTTCTTCCTGCCCACAATTTCCCCAGGGGTCCCATAATTGTTGGGAGGTATTTGTGGGATGGAAGCTGGACCATATATCATTTTCTGGAGTAAGAGCCCCACTTTCTTTAAAAATGTTTTTTTTAATATTATCTATATATTTACAATTAGCATACAGAAAGCACATTTTTAACCATTCTGCAAAACCCAGTGACACACTTGCTGAAAAACAATGGCATAACCAAAATGATAACACTTTCTAACAGGCTTAATTATTGTAACGTAGCTTATATGAAAACTTGGTTTTCTTCTGGTAGGTTCTCTCAAATTCTTTCGCTCGGCTGCACGAGGATATTTTTTAATTTTTTAAAAAATTTTCCTGTATATTAAAAAAAACAATTCTTAAAGAAATACGAAAGAATGCAAAGGAAACTATGTTCAGTTCTATTGCCCTATATTCCTAATGGTCGGGTACACCGAGCTCCATTAAATCTTAAATTTAAAAATTGGCATTGAAATAAAATATTTCAAAGGTTTTCGCAACTGTCAAATTCTGCAGACTCTCCAGATGAATAATCCTGGTACAGCAGATAAAACTTTGTCATTCCTGTGTGGCAATGACTCATGGTATGAGTACATGTATTCCAAAAAACATCTTTAGCAATGGTGATGAGGGAAGATATCAAAAGCTTTCACAAAGTCAAAGAATATGGCATCCACTTCCTTTCCATTACCCAAAATAGCCTGAATGCCATGGACAAACAAGTGCCAGGTCCATTTGGCAAGATCTACAATCAGATAAGGTAACATGTTGAGCATAACCTCTATCTTGCTCTTTAATATCATCATTACATCCCTTCAGCTAAAAATAGGTCTGAACTGCTGCAATGAGTTATGCAGAGAAAACTGCAGCTATTTAGGCATGTGAAGGTACACGTTCGCTGGCGCGACTGGGGCGACTGGCGACCGCGATTATTGTCCGCTAGGAGTCGCTCAATGACTGGTTGCCACCATTTTCAATAGGAGCGATTTACTTGGACGCGATCGTCGACTGAGACTGGACGACTCATCGCAGGCGACGGCGACTCTACTCCTCCCCGAGCAGTCAGGTCGCGGAGTCGCCGCGATACACTGAATTATTCCACAATAAATTATATATACGGTGGAATTAATAAAAGCGACCATAGGTGGCGCTATTC
>JAQGCC010001902.1:0-20799 GCA_034698905.1 Xestoiulus laeticollis | reverse complement strand
CAATGACATAATTTTACTGTGACTGCTTTTGTCTTTGGGGACATTGACATCACTTTACTGTGACTTCTCTTGTATTTAGGACCAATGACGTCACGTTACTGTGACTTCTTTCATCTTTTGGACCAAAAACAATGGCCTCACTTTACTTTTGACTTATATCTTGTCATTTGGGCCTCTGACTTCTTTCATCTTTTGGACCAATAACAATGGCCTCACTTTACTTTTGACTTATATCTTGTCATTTGGACGTGTGACTTCTTTCATCTTTTGGACCAATAACAATGACCTCACTTTACTTTTGACTTATATCTTGTCATTTGGGCCTGTGACTTCTTTCATCTTTTGGACCAATAACAATGGCCTCACTTGACTTTTGACTTATATCTTGCCATTTGGACGTGTGACTTCTTTCATCTTTTAAACCATTAACAATGACCTCACTTTACTTTTGACTTATATTTTCATTTGGGCCAATGTCAATAACGGACTATGGATAATTTTGTCACCCATATTCTTAAATGTTAGCTAAAGTTTTCTACATTTTTGACAGTTGTTTGATCATGAATGGCATTTTTGTCATTGTTTCCGAATTAGGCCCAGTTTGAATTTGCTCTAATGGCCGTTGCCGAGGAAGTGCACGCCATCCTGAAAGCTATGCCCCAATAGTGAAGCCCTTTGAGTGACTGATGACGTCACCATTTCCGTCTTCGTGTAGAACGGCAAACGAGAATTGGAGATGATTTCAACGTTCCGTCACGTATCGTTCGGCGCTCCCCGTCAACCGATTATACGAAGTTCCAGTCCACGATAAAACAAAAACCAAAAAAATAATTTCAAAAATCTAGACTGCAGTCGATTCCACCCATAAGCCCTTATGTGTAGAGTAGTAGTATTTACCAACTTACGAGCTTCGTTCATTCGAGTCTTGTGTTTAGTTTGAAAGTGATGTTTGTACAACGACAAATGCCGTAGAACAGGAAGTCTTTCATTCCATTTTTCAGGATTCTTTGGAAGCAAGCTCTAGCCAAATTTATTCAATTTTGGCCATGGATTAGTTGAAAATTTCCGGCGAAACTGGTGGCAAACTTGTCATTTTTTCTGGGATTCTTGGAGTTTTGGGCAAGGAAAAACGCTCCATGGATGGCGCTTTTTTTAATGTCTGTGTCCACAAGAAATGTTAATGGAAGAGTTTATAAATTTGAGGTCGATCTGGAGTCATTTCGTTTCAAATTTAGATTTCCATCATTTTGATGTAGCTCTCAATTTAACAAGATATGGTAAAAAAAATACAGTAAAACCTGGTAAAGTGACCATTTTTCATAATTTCCTTTTAGTGCATACCTTTATGTATTCCTTTATAAAAATTCTCTGTATAGTCACCACCTGTATACAGTAATATTTGCCATTTTTTGAGTGGTCACCTTTAGCAGGTTTTAATGTATGAGGTCGATCTTAATCTTAAGCTTGGTTGTAATGCAGTGCATTCCTAATTGTCTACACTTTTATCGATGAACCAATCGCTGAATAAATAACCAATATGTGGTACTGTGTGGAAAAACTTTTGACCATAAGTGCCATATACATGTATCCATGTGACCCATTCAAGTATATAGAAGTTCGAAGCTTAAAAGGCCCATATATGACTTTCCAATGGCTTAATGGAAAGTGATTGAAACAATAGATACATATGGAAAATACATTTAGTAATTCAAATGATAAATATCTTGTGTATACATATACGTGGTTAGAAATTGTATATGGCAAATGCATTTCCATATATTGCTTTTCAATCTGGGGTGTTTTAATCACGATTAGTTCATCGATGAATTTAGGAAGAAACATTGGATCACCTCGGTGGACTTTTTGGCTTATTTGGGCTCAAAAGCATGCGCCATATTGAGTACCTCACCATTTTTTTTGGCAGCTCTGATGTTTATTTTTAGCTTTATTATAGTTTCTTTGTCAATATCTTGCTTGGCATTGTAATTTTCTAATAATTTACAGAAGAAAATCACTTTTGAAATCGGCGTAAACATGATGTCCCAAATGTCAATCTCAAGTCTGGTATGCAATGTACACGTAATGTTTTGTCGTCAGTCTTGCATGATCTTGACGATAAAACGACCTCTGATGTTCACTGACAACATAACGTTACATGTATAGCAAACTTAAAGCCTGTATCAGTGATCGTTTTGCCGGCATGATCATGCAAACCTGATGACAAAACGTTACATGTAGACCAGACCTTAAACAAAAATGTTTAATGGAAATCTTTGGGATACCTTTAAAGTCGATTTCATTTGGCTGTAATATACCCAAATCTAACAAAAATTATCAAATGTTAAAAATGAGTATAGTTTATTAGTTATAGTAGCTTGAATCAGAATTAATTTCTATAATTTATATCGTTACTAAAGAGCTTGAACTGGTCAGTCACCATTTGAGAATACACTTTGCTAGTTCTTCTATTTTTTTACATAACCACTAACAAAGACACCTGTTACATGTTGCAACGACACTTTGATTTGATATGTTGAGGTTATCACAGGATATCTTTGGGTCCCAAAATCAAATTTCCATCGACATAATAGAGATAAATTCCAAATTTAAACGAGGATCCTTTACACATAACTGGATAAATTCCAGTAGCCCAAGTGATGTCTACTTGATTAGTGTCGGCTGCACTTTAAAAAAAATGTCTCATGTGATGAGTAACATCTTACGATCATCATAATCAAATTGACGTTTATATAGCCATATACAGTACTTCTAACTTATATATCATACCGTCCATTTTCAGGCTTAATATTTCAATTTATACACTAAACAAATGTTACCCTTGATGTAATTTCAAAATGAAGCTATGAAATGATTAATTCCATGTTTCATTTATCTACGTTAATGAACTTTTGAAATTATATGTGAAAAATTCCTAAAATAACAAAATACAAGATGCGTTAGGACAAAGTGATGGACATTAAGTCGCCTCATTAACTCAAGTTTATATTGGAATTACAAAATGTTGATTTAATGTCTCTACCTACGCAACTTATCCATGTACTTCCATAATAGATTAATAGATTCCGCTGAATATATTCAACTCCCATGCCCAACAAATTTATCTAGTTTGAAAAATTTGAAAAATTTATTGAATTTCGAGAAAAGTTCCCTTATCTCCCTCTGGAGCAAAACTTATTTCTTAATAACTTATAAAAATAAATTAATGAAAAAAATTGCTCACTATTCATCACGTTTTGTTGCCTTAAGCTGGCTATTTTTTAAAAATGAATTTCTATTAATTATTTTGTAAATGAATGTTGTTTGAAATTGGGAAGGGACGCGAGCCCCATAGCGGCTAAACAAAGATACTAAAGCCTCTTAAATAACATTTATTTAACAAATAACTGAAGAAAATGCATTTTTAAAAAATAGTCAAAATGGGATGATTATTGAGCATTTTTTTTCACGAATTCATTTTCAAAAGTTTTGGATAACATATTTTTTTGAAAATTAACATTACAGGTATAGGGAGAGAGGTTAATGAGCCTTAATATTTATAAACATAAGTTTAAATTTCGTTTTTATTCTCAATAAGGAAAAAAATATTTTAGAAAATTAAATTACGAATTTAATTAATGAATTTTTTTGAGATTTTATGCACTTGATTCCATCAGAAGTTCATTTCAAAGCTCATCAGGTATTAAACGTCATAATTGTATACCACAAGGTAAAATATCATTTTATATTATATTATGTTTTCCTGAATTTCTGCATTTGCAACATGCATATGGCTTTGAAAAACCTGCTGAATTTTGATATGAATTCAACGTGGTAATGGACGAAAACATTTCAAAATTTCTCAAACATCCTTAGCCAAAACAGTTTTTGGCATACATCCTACCTATAATTTGCAGAACAGAGTTATAAATAAAAGTTGCATCTGGTATGTAACGATATTAAAGTAATTGAAAATGGTAACCCAGCATTTTCAAAAATTCCTCGGTTTATGAGTTCTCATATTTACTGTGTTATGAGAAATGTGGCGAAGCGGGACTTCGATATATCAAAACATAAATTCTAAAAAACTTGTTGCCTTTTATATAATTTTGAATAGAAACGATGATATTTAAAAATATGTACATGTATATTTATAATGCGACCAGCATTGAAATCGAATAGTTTAATCTGAGATTCTCCCATCTATTAATTGTACTTTATTTTGCCATTTTTCATTCTGATTTTATGCAAAATGCTAATGTAATATTTTTTTAGGTTGAGAAATGCATTACAATCTCAAAAACTACAAGGTTTATTAGGTTATTTTTTGCACTTGCATACAGATTCAGTTGAATGAAAATGTGAAATGCGTGGAATTTTAACCCTGTTTTGCACAGGTATGGAAATTAGGCATCCAGAAATTGCAGAATTGTGTAAAAAAAGGGGGATTTTTATTGGTAATGGCGTTGTTTCGGTACGTTTTAAAAATCTTAATCATCTCGTCGTTCGTTCAATCCGATTTCAATTGTTGTAAGTACCGTTGTAGCAAATTATTTCTGTTGTAGCTGGGCTTAATCGTGACTATTTTAACTAATTATCGCTCTTAATTACTCGTTAATTTATTAATCGATGTAGCGATCTTAAAGCAGTGTCTCGCGATGCAGTGCCAATGGAGACCAATGTTAAAAATGACCCTTCCAAATCAAAGTTATCCCAAAAATACTATTCTATGAAATTTTATTGACAAATGTTTATCGCGGGATTTTTAGTTGTTTCTTTTTTTCGGAGTCGAAATAGAAAATTCAAACGCAAAGTATCCAAAGAGATGTTCTATTGGCATATATTGTAACGTACGTTCTATTTTTTCTCTCTCTTCAGCATCTTATTTATGCATTCGAGAGATGTAACCCTCCGCTGTATGATGCATGAATATCATACATATCGCAGTTGAGCGATATGTATTCTTACACTAATCATGTGAATTAGGGAAAAAAAACTATGAAACTGATTAAAAATATATTTTGTGTTCAAACTGTAATCATGTTTTAAGATGTCTGATTTTTGCGCAGAAGAAATCGACCATGGCAGGGATGCCCAGTTGTGAAAAGGTTGCGAGGTACAGTAACGAACCAATTGCTTGCCTATATATACCTAGTTTGAAATCTTTCCCCTGGGAGCGGGAATTCCCCTCCAGTATTCGGTTCGATGCACGTCACAGCAGAATGGAGTGGCCGAGAGGAAGAATTGCTACCTGATAGAGATGGCTAGATGTCTACTGCTGGAATCAGTGGGTTCAATTTAACGATGATGTCCGAGTCGCTACTCACGTAGGAATAATCTCCTGTAAATGAGTACGGCCCCCTACCTCATGGCATTTGTTTGCTGGCTGTAGGGTACTGAGTTGAATTGAATTGAATCCCGTCTCTCAGGTGATGGTGGCTCAGATTGATGTGCTTGGTCCTTACACTCGATGCTTGATTGTCATCGTAAAATTCTATTTTGACATAAGGCACTGAATTGAATTGAATACTTATGGTGTATACCTAGGTGTACATATGTATTTTAAGACTAATAAGAACAATTAAGAGAGTAAGATTTATTCGATAAGACACAATTTCTTAAGAGGGTTGAATACCACAATAAGCCTTTATTTCTAAATTATTTTATTTAATTTTTTAAGGAACAAATGGAATGTTCGAGGACCTAGCATAAATATTCTATTACTTGTTTAAATTTGTTTTGTTTATACGTATATTTAATTTTATGGAAATATGTCCGTAAAGTTTACTAGAGACCCTACAATTACGAATTTACAGACATATTTCCATGAAATGGAATATCCGTATAAACAAAAACTTTAAACAAATAATAGAATATTTATGCTAGGTCCTCGTACATTCAATTTGTTCCTAACAGTTTCCAAAATTAAATTAAAAAATAACTTAGAAAAAAGGCTTATTCTGGTTTGCAACCTTCTTAATCTAATTTTAAAAGGTGTTTTAGAACTCCGATCTACTCATTGTAGTATTATGTTTTGCCGCTAGATGCTTGCCCAGGATTTGTAAAACCTTAGATTTTCAGTTGGTTATAGACATGGGAAAGACCAGCATTAAACCTCTAGTTAAAACTTGAATTAGTTATGATTTTTAATCTAGATATGACAAGGAAAAAACTATTTCTGTAGTAGTTTGAGCGATCTCAAGTTGAATTACCCAAATTAAGATGGTGCTACAAAAATATAGGGAAGTTGAAAATTTCATTTGTTGGAACCCTTTTGGTTGAAAGGCCAAGACCAGCTGCAATGTCTAGCAGTTTCAACGGCTACCTTAATTGATCCTCATCTATAAATGTATGCCAAAACAAGGAAAAACTCTTTTCCTTTTTTATTGTGGGCTAAATCCCAAGAAGGCTGCGTCTGCTGCTACTTTTGTAAAAATCCAAAAATAGTTTGTGCAATTTGGGTTGAGTTACAAGGGTTTCCAGCATGGCTTCCTATCTGTTCTTCAATATACATGCAACATCTATTTCTGTTGATTAAGGGTAAGTTTACTGTCATTATATTGTATTTATGAATTTGCACCTTGTGAAGTTACACCTTAAAATGAAATTGCTTTATCGGTATAATTTCCAAACTACGAAACTAATGGAGGTTTCGTGTGGACCAAAATAACTACAATCCCAGTATCCTACGTAATATATTTTATTTTAATTTCGCAGTATTTTAGCTTCGATATTCCTTAAATCAAACTTAGATTTCGCATTTTATCTAATAATATTTTGCGTGCTTGTAAAAACTTCATGTTCAAAAAACCCAAAACTTCATTTTCGATTGCATCATTCAATTTCAACTAAAATGTTCCTAAGGGTAAGAAATTAGGACATTTCTGTCCAAAATTATTTCTCAAACTATGGATTTTATACTCCACTGCATGCTTATAAGATTATAGCACGTCCCATTGTTATCCCAATTGAAAATTGTAAATCGTGTTGATTATGTTCGTATTAGTTGTTAATGGACTCTTTGGCAATTTTTTTAGAATGAGCGACTCCACCATGGTTGTTCATACTCCAGAAGATATTATGCCTTCCAGCAATGTTTCCAACTGCGTCCAGACCGAGCATGGGTCCTACCCCTCCATGAATCCAGATACATGTTCAGGAACATTAAACTCTGCTTCTCCATCATCCTCATCCATCATGACTCCATCAACTTCCGCCACATCATCTCCTCCTACAGACAATGATGGTGACAAAGACATGGAACTCATCCCGTTCATCGATCCCGAAGATGTAATCGGGAGAAGGGTGATGTTTGACCTTCCACCTTTAACCATTGAATCAGAATGGGGTTTGCCTGGTCCTGAGTCAAGATCCAATAAAAGGCTCTTGCATCCCCAGCTGCCCTCGCCTGAGGATGATGCACAGAGCACCATGACCACTTTTACAAATATTTCGGAAAGTGAATCTCAAAAGGGCATCCAACGACAGTTTTCCAACGAAACAGGTGAGATTTTTCAAGTATTTTAGCTGTAAGAGTGGCAATTTAGTAAGATTACTTGGGCCTCATTCAAATATCTGCACTTTATGCCTTTATAGGTCAAGATGACTTAATGTCATTATCAACTACAAGTTTTGGACAAGGAGCGGAATGCATAACCCCGTTATTGGAACTCAACTCAATAATGCAAGATTCTGTCGATCACATGCAAATGATGACACCACAATCACAAAACGAGGTAACTTTCAGTAAAAATTAACATGTGGACATTGATACCCTCAAAGATTTTAATTGCTGAGTTAGAAACTGTTAGTTATGTAAATTGGTTTATTCATGCAGACTGGCTCAGTTAACAATTAATGGACTTAATATCTTATTTTTGATGGAAAAGACGTCATTAAGGCTTGTAAAAATAGAGTTTGAGAAATAGAGGGATTTAGCAGGTTTCCTTTAATCTTAACACGAAAGATAAACACATGTACTTATTACGCATGCGCATCAATAATTTATGCGCCGTAAAAGTCGTTATGCTCATCAAAGACATTGTGGTATCACGTTAAACTAATGAAATTGTCGTCTCCCCTCAGCCACAAACCCATTGACGGTGTCCTCACGCATGCACATTTGCAAAATAAACAGTGATGCCAATGTAGTTGTAGTTAAAGGAGACCAGATCAATCCCACTATTAGAGGGATTGTGCATGTGCCACGACAACTGATTTACCTTAACGAGAACACATTGAAAAAACATACAGAGCTGTCAATGTGGTTAACATTAAGGGAGACGCGCACAAGCTCTCTAATAGAGGGATTGAGCACGCCTCCCTTAATGCTCCTTAATGTTAACCACATTGACCGCACTATCTGTTTTTCCTATGCGTTCGTGTTAAGGTAAATAAATAGACGTGACACCTGCTCTAACTCTCTAATTACATAAAATGACGTTTATATTAGGTATGTTTCTTTGGCCTGCACTCAGTGCAACTCGGTTCTACTCAGTATAAACAGGAAATGGGCGGAGCTATTTGTTAGTGAAGCCCAGTACAAAAGGAAATAGTAAACCAAAGAAACAGGAAAAAATACTATAAAAAGATGGCTGCCCCCATTGAATTGGTTTAACTACTAGAGAGTGGTATTTCAGATGAGGATACTATGAAGCAGACGATTCAGTGCTGCACTGACTTTACTCTGTAAAATTTTCAGTGCAGGTTTTTCCTGCCCTAGCTTGCACTGGTTTTCTATTTCCTGTGCCAAAGAAACAGAATCAGTGCAGTCAGTGCAGGCCAAAGAAACAAACCTAATGATTATGGCGCTCCTTTCCCATTAATAAACAGATGCTTAAGAGAGACGTTTTTACTTCTTTCAAAAGGAAGACCAAAAATTGGGCCAATGAGCACTAGTGAGCCACCCTGTTAATAGCATATCATACGCGCTAGTACAGTCAATACTTTTGCCACTAGGTGGCCAAACAAGAACAAGCATGGCAAATCAGCCTTTAATGGGTTCATTTTCAACTCAATTCCTTACCCTGCAGTCAGCATGTAGTATGCCATGTGGCAGGGGGCAAAGTGCCAAATTTTTTTAAGGTGAACTTTATACGGTTGTGGCCGCTTTTTGGGGAGCTATCCCAGCATTCGCTTGTGCCTATATGGGCGATTAATGGAGGTTGTGGGAAACCACGAAAAACCACAACCAGGATAGCCGACCGGGGTTCGAACCCGGGTCTCCCGAGTTCAAGGAGCTAAGCATAACCACTAAGCCAGCCTTGTCGATTTTTTGTGATTAGCTGAGGTGAGTTGCATCTAGTGAGGCATCTTTAAGCGTTAAAATGCGCCTGACGTCATCGTGATCATCCAGACAAAAAAGCGCACTGTTGCGCTGGAATGCCCATATATTTTTGTGATTGGATAATCATGATGATGTCAGGCGCATTTTACATTCGCCAGAGGTGACATTACGTATAGTGAGGGTGAGGCTTTTACGCTATTTTAGAGTAGAGTTAATAGTGAGAATACGCTGTCTTGCGTTCTTAACGTAAACACAGGACAAGTAATCTGACAGCACTGTCATTATAATGTATTTTTCTCTTGTTTAAGTTCACATGAACGCAAAGCAGATGGGGATTGCGTACATGTGAACGTGAATGTCGACAGCTAGGCTAATGTGCAATTTGAAACTGTCATTTACGTTTTTGTCTTGCATTCAGCATGACAGCTTAATCTCTCTATTTTGTCACGAAAGTGTTAACCAAGGAGGTTATAGTATGGTGGGATCACCATACACCTCCTTGCATAGAACGAGTTGTTAGCAAAACGTGTTCCACCCGTAGATGAAGCTCGCATCCAATGATGTCCATTGCAGACGATGCATTCAGCAAAAATGACTGAAAATGGGTGTAAAATAGGCTATAATTCTCAATTGAAACTGTGCAAGGACGAAGGGAAGCAACGTTTATCTTTATTTAGGTAAATAATATAAATTATATAGCTTAAAAATACAAATTTATAATAATATAATATTATAAAAATATAAATTCTGTTCAGCCTTAAATCACAAGAAATAAATATTCTAAGAAATATATAAAAAATTATAATTTATTTACAAAAAATAAATGTATACTCACGTACTGTAACTAACGTGTCTGGCTATGTGAATGCAAGATGCATATACATCATTTGATGCAAGCGCCATCTACGGAAGGAACACGTTTTGCTAACAACTTTTGAGGGCTGATGATCCCACCATACTATATACACCTTGGTGTTAGCAGTATGCTAAAATACAGTGCTGTCAGTGGTGTATTATGCAATGCAGTGCAATCTTCCTATTAATGTATGTACGCATGTACATGCATACAAAAATGACTGTAGTTTAAATTCACTTCACGTTCATTTTAACAATGATGTCTCAAAGTACTGATGTAAGCGCATTCTCTTGAAAATGGGTACGGGTACCCCTACCACCTACATTAGGTTCTCAAACTGGGTGTCGTGAGTATATATATGCCAGATGTGCCGCGACAATAAGCAGATTTAGAAATTTGGCTTTAGAATCCATTTTTATAACATTTCAACACTAGGAAATAACGAAAAATGTGCACGTTTTTTTTTTTTCGAGGTATTCAAACCATTTTAAGGATAGCTGTGCCATGAATTTTTTGTAGCCCAGCAAGGGTGCCACAGTGAAAAAAGTTTGAGAGCCTAGGCACTACAACAGGCACATGGTGTTTAATTAATGTAGATTTTGGGAATTAAATGTATAGCGCGGGTATTTTGTTTATACTGAATTTATATAATGTATGATTTTATATACGGATGGCCTCTTTTTTTAATAACAACCTCATTGGGGTTGTAAAAAAATGAAACTGCATGAAAAGCAATGCATTCATGATATACATGACATAAATGCGTGATAGGAACAGGTGAAAATGCTTTTGCATCGGCATCGCGCGTCATCAACGACCGGATGCCATTACAATGAAATGACTATTGTTACCTTGCTTAGATTACTAGCGCCCTCTACCTGATTTTCCGGAAAACTCATTGTTTCGCTCAAATTAATTGGACATTATGCAAATTTCTAATTATACATGTACTACTACATGTAGTATACAGTAGATGCATACAATTAAAACCAGTGCATCTTGTACACATAGATGTAGAATTGACCGTAGCACAATCATTATGTAAATTAATGCGCAATTAAAAACTCGATTTAATCAACGATAACGAGATTTTTTTATGGAAAAATTAACTACTGTATGAGTCGACATGAATAAACTTTTCTTATATTTAAAATTGCTAAAAAAATAGCAATTTATTCGAACATGTACAATATGGGCGGTTCACTATTGTAGCATATGTCTTTATTTTATCCTTATATTCTGACGAATGGAGGAGTTTGACAATAGAATACTGCGCATGCTCAGAACCTATTTTGCCCAGGTAAGAAGCTTCGAGCTTGGTACACCAGGAGCAGCACTGGTTCTGAGCATATGCAGTATTCTATTGTCGAAATCCTGCCCCTGGTGGACCAAGCTCGAAGCTTTTTACCTGGGCAAAATATTCTATTGTCAAACTCCTCCATTCCTGGTAGATGTTTAGATATATAATATGCATGTACTGTACATGTTTTGCAAAATTCCAAGTAACCCGGCCAACTTTAACGAAATTACAGGGATTTTGTGTATTCTGTGTATTTATGACAAGGTATAAAATAAATGTATCTTATTTTTTAAAATGATATTAGGTTTGTTCAAGATACAGTGAAACCTCTCTACAACTGAAGGACCACAAAATTGTCCGGTGCCCGGCGCAAAGGGATGTCCATTGAGTAGGGTAAAAATTAAAAATATAAAGTACATTATATATACACACTAGGGGTGCTCACGTTACTAATCTTAGCGCTTTTTTATTCACATTTGGCTAAGTTGGTAGATACGGAGGCTGAGAGGAGCCTATTTCCTGTTTGACCGACGCAACATGTCTGCCTATATACCCTTAAGTGTCCGCTTCAGAGAGGTATAATGTACATTTATCTCTTGATGACAAAAAATTGGTTGTCCGTGTCCGTTAGAGAGGTGTCCGTTGTTTTGGGGGTTAAAATACATTGTTTTTCTATACTTCAGGGCATGGGAAGTATTGCGGTAGGAAAACAATGAAGGAAATCCATCTTTATCATCGAATTCAACGGATTAACAGACTATAGCGCTTTCTAGCGGAATATATCTGAGTGACCATGTTCTTTTTCCAAATTAAATTAAATCCGTTACAGCAGATCTGAGCAGGTTTCGATGATTTAATCGACCCATTGCAGCTGTTAATCGATTTAATTTCTTTAAAAAAATAATGGCGTAGAAAAAAAAAACCTTCAACAACATAAAATCAGCGATGTTCATCTAATTATGAGCCACGAATTAATCCGGTGTAATTTTCCACCTTTCCTCCTTGAACCACCTCTGCGTTTAAAGGGCAGCTGAAGCACTTAATTGCGGGTCGTTACCATTATGAAAGATGACACCTGAAATTTGGACCACATCCATGGTTTTGCATCTGCATTATATAAAAAAATGGGACGGTGAATTTTAACTAGATCCGATTTGGAGTGTACGAGAACATGTGTAGGAATTTGAAATTAGTAGATAAGCTCGAGCATTGTGGGGAGCATTTCCTTGATTGGGATTATGCAAAACGGACCCCATGCTACCCTAAAGCCGCCCCCCTCACTGGAAGTTAGACACCCTCTGACGTCAGGCGCATTTTACGTTCACCAGCGGTGAGTTACGTCTATAGTGAAGGCCCCTTCACACTAGATATAACTCACCTCCGTAGCAAAAACACTCTCCTCACGTCATTAGGTGTACTCACTTTGGATAGCCGTAGGCTTAGCCTAAGGATAAAAACAGCATATAGCATGGAGCATGGCATGGCCTTCAAATGCAGCGTTTGGATTGGTTTCCCGGTGGTGGGAATTTCTGATTGCCCAATCGAAACGCTACATTTCAAGGTCATGCCATGCTCCATGGTACTCCATGCTCTACTCTGTTTTTATTCTTGGCCATTTGTGCTTACTTGATGTAGACTTGCCTGGGCTGGCCGACCTTGTGATAGTCGGAATTTTGGTTCGGATGATTATGGTGTAATGGAGTACTGGAACTTCATCTAATTAGCATTAATGGCAACCATGTGTGTTGTGAAGGTCAAAATGGTCAACCTCCATTGCTACGAATGATGTAAAATGGCTAAGGCTAAGGCTATCAAACGTGAGTATAAAGCTGGATTCACAATTGCCAGCTAGCGTGGCGCGGCGTGGGATGGCGTGATAGCGGCTGACGTCACAGCATATCGGCAAAATGGCGCTGCAGTTCACAATAGCGCCATAGTTTTAAACAGCCAATCACAGCGTAACACATACACAAAGAAAGGGGCCAAAGATCGCGTCCATAATATAACAATAAAAATAACTTAGATATATATACACTTGCATTTTGATCCTATTGATACAATTCTAAATTGAATTGAATGCCATTTTGCGTATTTTGCTCGGCAGTTGCTGAAAATAGCCAACAGAGGGCAGCACACGGCAAGAGGCGTGTCAATCACAGCCAATCACAAGTAAGCGGTAAGCGACAAAGTTGACCAGCTTTCTACTTTGCCGCTGCCCGCTTCGGCAGCCCGTTTGACGTCATTAAGCGCCGCCCATATCCAGATGCACATGCACAATCTGTGCGAGTGACGCGGAGAGATTTTTGGCAATTGTGAATTGGGTTTAACTGTTATATCACAAAAATCCACTGCACTCGACGAACGAAAACATTCAATATTTTTGCCACTAGGTGGCCAACACGGTTAAGAATGATTAACTGTACTAGTACTAATGTCTTCTGCCCACTGGGTGTGAGCTATTTTTCCCACCAGGAGGACAACAATTTTTTCACTTGGAGTGAGCCGTGATCTTTAGCAAGCCAAAGATCAAAATGGGGCGGAGTTTACCTCTCAGCTCACAGTTGAAACACTCCATTGAGTGTATCATATCCGGCTACACTGGAAAATTTTTGAGTCGTCAGTGTGATTTCCGTCTAGTGGGAAGGAGGCTTGAGGGTGAGGCTTAACTCACACCGAGTGCACTAGAAATTTTTTCGGTGGAGCCGGAGATGACGAGCTCAATGGAGTGCGCCAGCTGTGAGCCTAGCAACAAACTCTGCCCCATTTTGAATTTTGGCGATCACAACTTACTCCGGACGGACAAGTTACCATGGTTGACCACCTGATGGGAAAAAATAGCTCACAACCAGTGGACGAAAAACGTTAGTGCAAGCGTATCGATCTTGTTGGTCACCTAGTGGCAAAAATATTTAATGTTTTTTTTCGTCGAGTTTAACAGGTGGACAACCATGGTGATTTGTCCGCTCAGGTGAGTTGTGATCTATCAAAATGGGAAGAAGTTTGCCCCTCCGCTCCCAGCCAGCGCACTGTATTGAGTGCGTCATATATAAGGCTCCACCGGACAAATTTCCAGTGCGCCCAGTGTGAGTAGTGCCTGGTTCATGTTAGGGCAGATTTTGTCTACCTAGCGGAGGCGGACATTGAGCGAGGCTCAAAAGAAAACATCCTCCTCCTCTACACAATTCATATCTGGGCGCATAAAATGGTTGGCACACACGGGTTTGGCACAGCGCAATACTCTTTTGTGCAAAAAAAATTAGATATCCTAAAAAAAATTCAAACAAACGCCTGCAGCTGAGATGCTCGAGAAGTTTTTATGATGTAGGTGGCAGACAGGCAGAAAAGTTGAATATTTTTCTACTTTGTCCGCCGTGCGCCAGAGAGAGAGAGAGAGGCGCATTGCACAATGGGAAGAGCGCAGTCGCCAAAGGTGCACCCCGCATGCATGGAGCTGGCGGACAAAATTTGCCCTGATATGAACCAGGCATTACATTCGGGGGAGGGGGAGAAATACATGCTTGGTCACCTAGTGGCAAAAGTATTGACTGTTTTTTGCTTGTTGAGTGGTAATGCACATGTATTTTTTTATGCACTTAGAAAATGGAAAAGAGGGAGGATATCTCAGATAATTGTTATATCTAACAACATATAGTATCCTAACTAGATTTCTGTATAATAAAATAGACCAACCAAACAAATATTGCACAGAATGATTATACCCAGAGTATCGCTGTATTCTGCATCATTATAAACGAATTCCACTGTATTTCAAATTGCGTTACAATAGGTTTGTTTCATTGGCCTGCACCAAGGTGGATATAGACTGGTGTCTACACTTGCCCTCCAAAGTTAAAGCAAAGCGCGTACCATCTGTAGGTGGCGCTGTCATCCAATTACTCCCATGCATCTTGCATTGCCATAGCCAGACATGTTAATTACAGTACGCGAGTATACGTCTATTATTTGTAAATAAATTTAATTTTTTATTTATTTTTTAGAATATTTATTTTTGATGATTTAAGGCTGCATGAACAGAATTTATATTTTTATAAATTTTATAATTTCATAAATTTATATTTTTAAGCTATATAATTTATATTATTTACCTAAATGAAGATAAACGTTGCTTCCCTTCATCCTTGTATTGTTTCAATTGAGAATTATAGCCCGTTTTACACCCCACAGAGAAACACTTGCTTTCAGGCATTTTTGTCAAATGCGTCGTCTACAATGGAATTAATTTGTTGCGAGCGCCATCTGTGAATGGTACGCATTTTGCTTCAACTCGTTCTATGGCAGGGGCGTCGAGTGAAGACACCAGTCTATATCCACTTTGGCCTGCACTCAGTGCTACTCAGTGCAAACAGGAAATGGGCGGAGCTATCTGTTAGTGAAACCCAGTGCAAGGGCAATGGTAAACCAAGGCAACAGAAAAAAAACATACTGTAAAAAGATGTCGGCCCCCATTAAATTGGTTAAACTACTATAGAGATCGAGCGATCTTTCAAATGAGGATGCAATGAAGCAGACGATTCAGTGCTGCACTGACTTTACTTTGCACTGAAAAAAAACCTGCACTGAAAATTTTATTTCAGTGCAGGTTTTTCCTGCCCTGGCTTGCACTGGTTTTCTATTTCCTGTGCCAAAGAAACAGAATCAGTGCAGTCAAAGAAACGCATTTACCTGCTTAGTGCTAACTGATCAGGCTAAAGAAACAAACCTTTTAATTTCGAGGTGAGGGCGAGCAACAAAGCTATCTTTTCAGAAATATAAAAACTTCCATGAAAAATCCTATAGATCGATCATCAGCTCCATTAAATACTACCCCCTCCTCTCAATTTTATTAACCGATCAAATCAGTTTATGACGTTAATCAAATTAAATCAATGCTCGACTCGACTGGGATCAACTCAGCCATCTGTTCATTTACATGAACATATTTTTGTAGCGAAAATGCCCTTAATTTCCTCTAGATTCTTTACTGTTGTTGATATACAAAGTTCTCCTAGAAAGTGATTTGTTCGGGGGCGTCCGCGTATAAAACAACTTGTTTGCCGAAAACTAATTAAACCACCTCGCATGCGTGCTGCCAGCGTCCAGAGATGCTACGATTAAGGCCCTGAGCGGGGCCCAATCTGGGGATCTACACATGTACAGGACTGTGGCAACCATATTTGTGGTCTGCTGGGTGCCGCAAAATAATAAGGCGCGCCCCTGGCGGACTGCTGCCACTGGCCGATAAAGGCGGCATCATATATAGGCCTGCTGATAGCGACGCTGCGGGTATTCCTGGTGAAAGATGTTCAGAAACATCCTATTTAATATTCCTTTTTGCGAATTTACACTGCATGTATAAGCTCGCACGTATATCGCTCTGCAACTGCTTGAAACCATAGGCTACTTGAATTGCTTTAGAGATTTTTCTGAAACCCTGTTGATTGCAAATGTTAAAAATCGACTGATTTGTTCCACCATCATAATTGTTTTTTCCTTATCCGAAAATATAATTTTGAACGAAATTCTGAAAATTTAGCACGACGATTAATATTTCATCTTTCGGCTATGCAGTAAATTACTTTTGTGGCTGTAAATAAAAACTAGTATACTTTTATGGATTTAAAGAAACAATTAAAAAAATTAATGAAACGAAGAACACAAACACGTTGTCAAATGTTCCGTTGAAATTTTACTCTGGCGCTTCTGCATGGTGTGTATACACTGAGAAATGGAACAAAAAATTCTGGTGGCCAAAATTGGCCCAAGGGTCAAGGGTTAGACACCAAACCATGACTTCAGGTACATGTATGCACCTGCAGTATAATACATGTATGCATGTATATATACATTTTATGTTTGGCAATCTGGAGACCCTTGTTACATTCCCGATTGGGTTGGCAATGGGGCCATTCACAAAGGACATCCAGTCATTAGGGGGGAGTGGTTGGTATAGATTTCGAACACTGTCCTTTTATTCAAGGAAGTCATTAAAAAATCCCCTTATAAAGTTCTATGGAACAAAATTTTGAATTCAGCCAAACTCATTTCCAGTGAAACAAAGGAACAAATTTCGTTTTGTTTATCACATTGTGTTCAATATATCAGGAATTCGAGAAATTTATTCATAATTTAATCAAATATAGAATGAAATGCCTGGAAAAATTATACAACTCTTTGATGTAAAGGTAGTAAATCAGTTGTTTCATTATTATATAAAAAAAATTCAAGTCAAAACTCCACCAAAATCACTGAACTACACCAGTGTTTCCCAAAATGGTCCTTATGGATTCCCAGGGATCCAATCCAACATGCAAGTGGTCTATGCTGCAGCGGGGAAAAAATGTGGGGTGCATGAGATGTAAACGGGAATCCACAAAAGTAAATGTAATAATGCACATAATACTTATAAAATTGTGTATAAGTAGGCTATTCGCTTTGTGGATGTAGTACATGTAACTTTTAAAAACTTGCGCATTTGATAGTGAGTATGTACTATACTGTGCACGTACTATACATGTATATCAACCTCGTCGTACCCTCCGAAAAGGGATTTCAGCGCAGTTACCAATCTAATTATAAAAAAGTAACAGATTGGTCATTAAACCTAGCTAAATTGAAGCCAATTTTAAATATTGAAATTCTGTATTTAAATACAGAATTAAATACAGAAATAAAGAAAAACATCAGGTTCATCCCTAGCTCCCATTAAATTTTAACCAGAGCATATTAGCGGTTAGAAGCATTGATTTTTTATGCGTGATAATTTTACTAGATTTGCATTTTATGTCATCTTAATTAATAAATGTATAACTGCATGTTTTATAAACTTCACATTTTTTTATTTTAAAATTTTCCACTCTACAGTAAACCCTATCAAAACCAGCTTCCAAAACACATTTAAAGTTGATGCATTTGTAAAAAAATCAATATTAGGAAAGTAGGGGTCCTACCGAAAACAGAAAAAATCGGTAGGGAATCTACGGGACAAAAAAGATTGTGGACTACTGTCCTACACTAAGGGTAAAAACAGCGTAAGCTATGGCATATGGCCTTCAAATGCAGCATTTCGATTGGGCAATCGGAAATTCCCGCCATCGGGAAACCATTCGAAACGCTGCATTTCAAGGTCATGCCATACTCCATGCTCTACGCTGTTTTTACACTTAAACAGCTATAGGTTTATCAAAGTTGTTTCCATGTAAATGCCAGGGCGACATCGAGACGAAAGTCTAAATATTATGAATCGATAACTATCCATCAAATACATGTATACGTGTACGTTCTTCGACGGTTGATCTTACTGCCTCGAACACAGGTAATTCACACCAATGCATATTGGTTGCATAACAGGCCTGCCTTGAGCGGTGCACGACGGGATTGATTGTTTTTCACACGCCTCGGCCAATAAATCCGTCTTCATAAAATTTCGTACTGCAAACATTTCAAAATAGGTTTAGCAGGAGTGCGCTAGGTCCACCGTTGTTGATCCCTTTCTTCCTTCCTTCCTCTACCGCAAGGTGCGAACGGTTTGTTTTAGTCGTGGGCAATTATCAGAGGCAGCTGCGCTTGGGACAACAAGAGGATAAGGACTATAATTAGACACTCGATAATTACCACCCATAATAAACATTGCATGCACTCATCACGAGCGCATCTCGATGACCATTCCCCCAAAAAATCCCATGGAATGGGTGTTTGGGTGTTATAGTCTTGGAGAGTTTGGCACTTTTAACACTCCATCAGTAGGCTTTGGGCTGCCCCTGAAAGTCTTTATAGTCCATGACGGGACAGACCTGGGGTAATGATTACAGAGATCGATTAAGGCTCATTTCGTGGAAGTATTTGTTCCCTTGATAGTTAAATCAATATCAGTTTTTGTATATACAGTGCATGTAACCTGCAAATAATGGCCCTTCATAATAATGGCCCATCGTACTATCTGGGAGTAACGCACCCTCAAAGTAGGCACGGATTGATTTTATAGAATAAACTTACCTCTATATAGCGTATTCCCTGTAAAACGCGACTTGCGCACTGGTTTCCTGGGACAAAATCGCGATTTTACTTGCGAAGAGCATACGCTAAAGTATACAACAATGAAATTTCACCTCCTAGGAAATCCAATAATGAGAGGGTAAATGTCAAGTAAAATACATTAGTATAGTGAATGCATGTTTACCATTTAGAAAAGGACATACATGTACACCCAATTATGTAAAAATGGTTTAATCTGCATAGATAGTTATAAACCAGCGTATACATTTGTTTTAATTCTATATGTATTTTTCGGTCTTGTTTAAGCAAAAGCCATTTAAAATTGCAACATATATATTTGTGCAACATATATATTTGTGCATCTTCATTATAAATAATAATGTCTGATTCTTTATGGTCATCACTTTAGCTGAACCTTCTTATAGCATATCCTTCCAAGTAGCACACCCCATGTTTTGTCTGAATGGGGTGCGCTATTCACAGGTTTCACTGTAACGTACGGTATTGAATTTTAGCATCAATAACCTAGCTTGAATTATTAAAAGTTCACCTTACACGTGTGACCTTTTATTAACACAAGTTAAATTAAACAAATTAAATGATGTTTATAGACCAAAATGGCCAAAACAATTTTAGACTACTATATATGACAATGACGAATGACAGTACATGTATACTATTGTATAGTTCCTAATACTAATACAGCGATTTTTTTAATTTTTTAAAAATATGATGACAATATTGGGTAACCTTTTGAAAATTCTTCCTTCTTTACAGTGTATGGCTATTTTTAAATATTGTTATTAATTAAAACCTAATATATTTAACTTGACGTGAATGGAGCTTGCTTGTATATGCTTGGTTGTCTTATTTGTTTAAACTTCTTTGAGGCCATTTTCAACCAACTTTCACAAGTGCTAAAAAAATTGCAATTTTTAATGTAAAAATGCATTGCATAAAACAGGGAGTCGCCAAACTTTTTTGATAGTGTCTTCATTTTTTATTATTATTCATTGATAATTCCAGTACATACAAAAAAATTAAAAATTCCTGAATTCCTATCGCAAGGCATCAGTTTTTGATTTTCAAAAATACTCTGAAAACACTCTAAACAAAAGTGACTTAAAATCCCAACTTAAGTGGCACGAACGGCATCTTTTTTACTTAAGTGTCTTTTGTACAGTGCCTTATACCTGCTTCAAGTGTCTTAAATATTTCCAAGCTGTCTTAAATTATTGCAAATGACTTAATCTAAACGACTAATTTGAAAATTGTCTCTTATTTGTGTCTGATGAGACTGATCATGTAGAAAATAAGACATGTAAATAAAAAAGGCATGTCCTCTATGACAGGAAGTGAGTCATTTTT
>JAQGCC010001901.1:0-20800 GCA_034698905.1 Xestoiulus laeticollis | reverse complement strand
GCCGTGACGACAGAAATCATGACTTTTTTGGGCATCAATGTCGCGGCTTTATTGGCTCCGTGAGAACGGGGCTTTAAAGCCAATATATGAAAATTTGTCACCATATATAAGGAGGTACATGTACTGACTTCCCATTTTAGGTTTATCCTATAGGCCTATACATGACGTACTTCGATTGAAGGATTCAGAGTTGAATTTCCAACTCACGATAAACAACAACTGTCGATTCCAACATAATAAATTCAATTCATGGTTAAATTTCTTTGTTTTTCATTTTTGATTTAGCTACAAAACACGTCCATGCATGTAATAATATGAGTTTAATAATAAAGTGTTCTAGAATCTTCGTTTCAAATCGAAAAATTAAATAGGGAATTATTGCGTAAAAGGGTTTTAATAAGCGGGTCAACCTTCTCGGTCCGAACTTCCGAAGAAGCATATCGATATCATAATCTTTTTAAAATGGACAAATCGAGTTTTTAAACATGAAATTAATTGCGAATTTTCAAACTTACCGGAATTCAAAAAAGACGCTCGAAAAATAGAACAGCAAAATAGAGTGGGAATGGAATTGGAAGTAGAGGGCGCCTACGATCGGCCCGCGAAACGATCTAATGAGGGCGCCACTGTCTGCGCGAGCCAAAAGAGCCAATCGCCGACCCGCAAATTAGCCACTTGATCGAGTGGCGTCCCTAGCAACTGTTTAAAATGCGTTGCTACTTAGGTACTAGGTAGGCTTATTTACAATTTTAAAATGTGGCGTCAAATTGCGTGAGGAATGATCGCTCTCTCAAGATGGATTTGCAAACGGTGTGAATGTAATCTCATTTTTTTAACTGATGTAAATTCTAGTCGTTCTTGTCACAAAACAGTTCCAATTAATGGCTGAATCGATGGCTATATATTCATCCTTAAATTTGGTCAGGACTGTCGAGATCTTGCCATATCATGACAGCTGATATCAATCCCTGTGTTGTTTTTTGTATTTGAAAGCTTTCATGAGCATATAACACCAAAGTTTTGATTGTTATACATTAAAGGTGCCCTCATCTAAATTACGTACCGTGTATGTGCCATTAATTGCTGCTGAAATCTCTTGGGTAAAGGATATGATTTGGTTTTTTTCCTATTCAATGTCATAGAAAACAATAGAGAAAATGTAATTGGTTTCAATCATTCTATTGCCCTAAGGTCTTATATGTATTGACTGTATGCTATCAATGGACAATAAATTAAACGTACCAGTTCAAAATATTAAATATATAGTATTAGTAGGCCTACAATTAAATTAAGAGTGGTTAGTTTTCTATGTTTCAATTGGGATTATATCTCGAAATAACTGGACTTCTGGTTATACCCTTACGGAATATATGGCATAAAACCATGACATGGTTTGTATTGTTTGCAGAACTTGTAGATTTATGGCTGCATCATGGATCCAGCCCTTACTTCCAATGCGACAACCCCGAGCACTCGTCAGGGTCCGTCCCTTCCCACGGCAGCTATTTTGTGCCTCGCACTTGGTTCTTACGTGATGCTAATGCTAGCCGCATTGCTTATAAGGCACTATTTAAAGACGGTACGGCCGGCTTCTGGGTCAACTTTGTGCTAGGTGATATCGTGCAATCACGCGAGAGCTTTGTGCGGATTCGATCGATTTTCTGCTCAATATAATGATTTTGAAAATTCTAAAGCATCAATTGAGATTCAAAGAGAGAATTGTTCTCATTGTTCCTTTGTCTTTGATCGTGTAATTTGTAGAAATATAACTAGTTCTGCCTACCGAGTAATGAAAATGTTTTTCAAAACCCGCTTGATGCTAGATTGAACATGCAAAATCGGAATTATACCACAGGAATAAAAATTTCCAGAAACTTGTCATTACACGATAAACCCAAGCCAAGGTTTGGCACGGAACAAATTTGCATTTCGACCGCCCTGGATGCGGCAACTTTATAAAAGATCCGTCGTGATTTTCGTAGCATAACGAGCGCAGTTGCACGACATGCTGCGGCAAAGACGAGAAGTGCTCTTCCTGTACGTGTCCGGACTGTCGAGTGTGCTGGAGACAATTTGAAGATGTGGTCAAGTCATTGTGCTACTGCGGAAGTTGCCAAAGCCTCAAGTGCAAAAAGGTACTAATGCTAACTGAACGATTTACTTGACAGTTTCAATCTTGATGAAACCCATTTTTTCAATTTCTAGCAATGTGGATCGTGTAGTAATTGCTGTCCATCTTGTGGTGATTTAGCCTGGCCTTGTTGTTCTGGAGGCCCATTGTGCGAGGTAATATATAGTCTGCTCTCGATATAACAAACAGTTCGGCTAGTCCCTTCTCTATCCCACAATACCAAAAGACTGTTTATAACGAACGGCAAATCGGTCTTGTAGGTCAGAGACAAAGAACATCCCTTTGAATAATAAAATTTGTATTTTCATTGACTTTAAGGATTGGTTTTAAAAGTAAATATCTTAAAACATTCCAAAGCTTATTTAAGGAGTACTCAAAATACTGCAAACGAAGCTTTAGTGCGTACACACTCTCCAGCATTAGGCAAAAAATCGTATTTCTGGTGTTCAATAGAAGACAGAAGTACTGTCCGGGCAAAAAAAAAAAAAAACTGACATTTTAGGCGCTGAAAGCTGCTAGGTGTTATAAAAAGCCACAAAATCTGCCTAGCAGCGAAAAAAAGACTTCTCGATATAAGAACGAAGTGAACCATCCCTTTGGCGTTCGTTATACCGAGAGCAGATTGTACCATCGGAAATGTTTTTCAACCTTTATCTCGACACTGAACAACGTGCTAAAATTGTATTGTCATACCGAGTTTTTTTATCCATATCAACTTGTTATATAACAAACTCACCTTTTTTTACAGTGTGGCCGATGCAATTGCACTTGTACATGCGATCTTCCGAAATGTCACTCCATCAACTGCTGCTGTTTCAAAATCGATATTGCTAGTTGAAATGTACGTCTTCCCGCCGCACGACTTTTTACTCGTTCAGGGAAATCTTGTTCTGCACTTCAACCAAATCCGTCCAAAGCATGCAAGATCCATCATCATCGCTATCACCAAGAAGAAGAATATATAATATATTCATTTTTAAACTATTTACACATTCGCGATATAATCTTCCTATAATTAAGCCAAAGTCTTATATATGTTTTATTTGACGTCAATTGTTATTTTGCTCACGAACAGCAATTTTGTACCTGAAATCGGCACTTTAGCCGTTCGCCGAAGAAAACAGACGAGTAAAAATTAGGGAAACGACCTAGAATTCTTTTCTCGAATTTCTTCCGGGAATCTGTCCACGCTTCATTTCTCTTAAAACCTTGAAATGCTTTACGCCTGTTATCGTGAAATAAAACGGAAACAACAATCATTTTTAAAGTTTTTGTACACTTTTGTTCATTTTCAGATCATACTTGGGGGGTGTATTGTGGAAACACAATCGATGATAAACAAAGTTTGTAGATTCGGAAGCCTGGTTTAGGAGGAGGAGGAGCGACAAATATGTGCACAACTGCCAGGCTGGTCGTAATTAAGATGTTAGTCACGTGGAATGTAGAATTTCTTGCCCTAAATCAGGGCAAAAGGGTGCTAAGAGTTGGCGGCAACGTCGGCGTATTTTAGATGGAGCTTCAATCCATCCCCGCTGTCCGAATTGCCATTTGCGAGTGCCACCTGTTTCACGTTTTCATTGTTCTCGCACCCGACTTGACTGAAAGGAGCTTGTAGTCCGTTCGACCCCTCCAGCATTTTTTCCAGATGCGACTTCTGCTCGTTATTGTTTCTATTATTGATAACGCTAATGTTGTTATTGTTGTTGTTTAGATGCACCACCTTGAGCACGTCTTCGGCGACGCGTTGCACCAGAAAGCGCGACTTCCGTTCCATCGGTGCTTGGTTCGTGTTGACTCCGCGCACCGCCTCGACTCCGTTGCTATTCTCGTCCGTGTTATCACATATCAACTGAGATCCAGGCTGCACTAGCTTGCTGTCCGAAACCCGGCGAACCGTGAACCGGGATGGCGTGCCATTAACGAAAGGAATTGCCGCGGTTCCCGGCCTGCACTCGTTAGCGTTGCCGTTTTCGTACGCTGCATTCTGGATCCCGTTCGTGTGGACCCGTTGCGGAATTGCAGGTTCGCATTCGCCGGCGCTGCTCACTGAAACAGGGTTTTTCGGGACGCCGTGCAGGATTGAGTTTTCCTGAACCTTCTGAACTACGAACCGGGATGCATTCCCGTTCACCGCTGCGGTTTCAGAGCTGCACTCCCTGATATTACTATTTTCATCCATGATTCCGCGGTCGCCATGCAACGGCAGAACATCTTGAACTTGCTGAACCACAAACCGCGATGGCTTGTCGTTCACCGAGGAAACTTTCTTGGTTTCTGAGCTGCTGCTGCCGCCGCCGCCGCCGACATTGGAATCTAGCACCCTAAAGTCGTGGCTTTCCAGCACTCTCTGAACCACAAACCGCGATGTCTTACCATTCTGTATTTGCACGGTCGGCATTCCCAGAACGCAATCACTGGCATCTGTTTTCCGGAGATCGTTCATCGCCGGCTTCTCCAGCACCTTTTGAACCACAAACCGGGATGGCTTACCATCCACTGAGGGACGCGCCACGGCCCCCGAGCTGCACTCACTAACGGTCTCGACATCTTTGGTCCTGCAAGTGTCGGAGATTGAGTTTTCCAGCAGCTTCTGCACCGAGAACCTAGACTTCTTTTCTGCTAGAGGTGATGCGTTGGCCACATCGCTGCTTTCGCTCGATACCGGTTCAACAGCCCCGCAAACGCCCTCAGCACTGTTGTTACCGTCTGTAGCATCGCTCGCAGGAATGGCCGCTGCATCGAGTCCATTCTCAGAAGGCTCCTCCATGACCTTTTGAACAAAGAATCTTGACCTCTTTTCGACAGGATTAACTTCCGTTGGCGCGCCGTTAGAACTTGCATCCAGGCTATTGCTTTCATCGGTTTCCTCTGGATGGCGAGGCAAATCTAAAACGGGCTTTACAACAAATCTGGATTCCTTTTCCTTCGGTATAATCTCGCGGTCGTTCTGCGCAACCACACTCGTCGCATCTTTAGATTGAGGGTCAGACACCCTCTGCACCACAAATCTCGGCTTTCGCTCCATCAAATCGGGGACCGCAGGAAGGTTTAAAACCGGTTGCGGCTCGATTGCAGGATTGGGCAAGTTCTCGACCGTCGTATCCTGCCCGGAGAGGATGTCTATGTTTTTGGCAGCTGTACAATTGATGACCATGTCTTCTTCCTTCTCTTCATCCAAGCTAGACTCGGCGGTGTCCTCGTCCAACGTGGTTTCCAGCTCGGGCTCCTCCTTGATTGCCGAGAACCTGTTGACTGCCAGAGGAGCGCACGAAGTCATGCGAAAGCTGGGCAGCTCCTCGCTCTCGAAGGAGAAGCGCACCATCCGAATGCGCTGTTTCTTGTTGGTCTTAACTTCCTGGCATGGGTCCTCGCTACAGTCCAGGCCGTAGAAGCGCACCACCTTGGCAGACCGGCGCGAATAGTTGCGGGAATACCATCGTTTCTCCATTACCTCCTTATGGTCTTCCGACTCCATGATGCTCAGATTGCCGTTGGCCTCCTCTATCTTTTGCTTATAAGTGGTGGCCCAGTCCTGGCCGTAAGACGGCGGCTTGGCTGCCTCCTCGTCCTTGCTCACCACCGCTGCCTTGCGGCTCTCAAAGTTCTCCATGTCCTCGAGGGTGTCCGGCAGCGGCTTGGTCAGCGTCTCCGGCAGAAGGAGGACGAGGAGCCCGGCCAGCAAGCTCAAAATGCCGAAAGTGATCCAGGGCAGCGCTTTGAGGGAAAACTGGCTCTGAAAACGCCGAGAACCCACGAGAATTAGAATAAGGGCATCGAAACAAAATAAAAGCAACGCCGTGACGCAACATACCAGTTTCAAAATCTGGGGAGCCATCAACCAGCCAAACTGGCCACAAAACAAGCAAACTCCTATTCCAAACGTCCTGATAAATAGAAAGTAGAATTTTTCAGGAAATGTACGCTCGTAAGAGCACAACTACTTTCAACGAAAAGCGAGAAATATCACCACTTTTTATAACGTTACACCGTGTGGTACATTTTACAGATTGCTACCCAGTACAGACGGCTCTAGATATAACTAATACCAAATGGATGGGACGTTCGTAATACCGAGAGGATTGCTTTTACCCATTTTTATTTGTTGCTCCTAGGCCGCTTTTTATGACACCTAGCAGCTTACAGCGACTGAAATGCCATAGTTTTTGTGCCCGACAGTACAGTCTACTATTGAACGCCAGAAATATAAATTTTGCCAAATGCTGCTGAGAGTATAAGCACTAAAGCTGCTCTCGCAGTATTTTGAGCACCCCTTAAATAAGCGTTAGAATGTTTGAAGATTTCAACTTTTAAAACCAATCCTTAAAATCAATGAAAATGTGAATTTTGATGAGAAAATGTGGGATGTTATTTGTCTCTGGCCTACGACATCGCATTGCCGTTCGTTATGAACAGTCATTTAGTGTTGTTGGATAGCGAATTGACCGGTCGCACCGTTCATTATATTGAGCGCTTCGTTAGTTATACTGAGAGGTATAAGCATTTTGGTCGGGACCTGCCGCTCTGTTCGTTATATCGAGAGCCGACTACTTTGTTTAAAAAATCTCTAGCATTAGAGCCAAACGAGACTTGGTGACTTATTCGTGGTTTAGCAATAAACCTACCTTATGACAGTGGGAAATAATTCCGCCGCGCAGATTGTTAGTCCAGCAAGGCATGCTGCAGCACATGACCTCTCCACCAGGGTGAGCACGGTAGAAACCACGTAAACTTCAAGGGTGTGCCCTAGCAATTGTAAATTAAACCAGATTGCGTTAGAAAATGTCCGTCCCCTTCTCGAAACGTTCAACGTACTCGGATAAAAAAATCTCCCACCGACCGATTTCCAGGTTCTCGGCAACGACCGTGGAGATGCAGACCGCTCCGCAAAGAACCAGAAGAGCGCAGATTGGTCTCTTGCGACCAAACCTGCAACACATAGTGTTAAAGATCAGTCGATTGTCGGAGAATGCCGAAGCGGCTTTCGCAAAAGCGCGAGACCCACCTGACGAGCAGGAAGTACATGACAATAAAAGCAACCAGATCCACGGATCCGATGATCACCATGCTCGTATAGTGGTTGCTCCCAACCTCGAGCAGCATCAGCGAAAGGCCGTGGTACAGGCTGGAAGTTGCAAACCTAAAACGGCACGAGGAACACAACGTTGGAATTGCGTATTCATAAAAGAGGGATCGGTAAGAAACTGTTTTCTGACCAGCAAAAGCAAAGCACCAGCGAGCTGATCCGCAGCTTAGAGCCTTGAAGCAACAGCTCCCGCATGCCATAGCTCTCCACTTGCGCCGCGTTGGTGGGCACCTGCTTCGTGGCAGTCTCCACATCCTTGGAGAAGTTCTCGCCCAGGGGACGCTTGTTGAAATGCTCGAACTTCTGGGCGGTGAGAAGGGCCTTCTCCGTCTTCATGACGGTCAGAAGCCATCGGACAGATTCTGGGATGAGCCTGAAAAATTAAAGGTCTTTGATTGCACGCCTCGCTCCTCGCGCGTCAATCCAATGACATATATCTGACTTACCAGATGTAGAGGAAGGTGACGATGCAAGGAAGGCTGATGGCCAGCTGGATGTAACGCCAGTGCTGTACGCTGTACGAGACGAGAGACAAGCTGATCATGCCCAATCCCCACACGATCGAGCAGCCCATGCCGGCAGCAGTCCGATATCGCATCGGAAGCAGCTCCATTATCAGGCAGATTGTCGAGCACTGCAAACCCTAGGGAATGCGCAATACGTAACAAATGATTTTAGATGTCTATGCTTTCTTTCCGAGAACGGCATTATCATACAATACTAATTACCCATGCTTCGTCTCTGATCCGCGTAAGCGAGCAAAGGAATAGGCCGAAATGTGATCACATTGTTCTCCCTGAAGGTTCTCGGAAGGAATGATCAAAAAAAGCATGCACGTCGACTCACCTGAAGCAGGAGACCGTGGACGAATCGCAGAATGACGAACAGGATGAAGTTTTGCACAAAATAGATGCCGATGGAGATGGCCGTCTGAGCATACAGGGTGAACAGCATGAGCGTCTTGCGTCCGAACTTGTCCGCCAACGTTCCGAACACGAGGCCTCCGAACATGACGCCGCCGTGGTAGACGACGGAAGCCAGAGTGACCAGATATTCCCTTTCGCAAACCAATCCCCACTAAAGAGAACAGAACACAAGTTTTGGGTTTAATATCAAAACGGAATAGCATCCTATTAAAGGAAACGACTTTTGAATACTGTTAAAACATGGGAAAGTGACCACCCCTGCATAGCGACCACCTGTCTATTGCATACAGTGACCAGGGTACCAACTCTTCCGCAACTTTTCCATTCGACAATGCCCCTCATAAAGTGACCATGTTCAACCTTCATTATCTAGAATTTCATGACAATTGGAAGGGGAAAATTCAAGGGGGGGGGGAAAAAAGGGGAAATCAATGATGAGCAAACAGGGTAAAATTAAGGGTATTTCATTGCCATTCTCAGCACAGTGACCACCTGTATGCAGTGACCAACTTTGCCATTTTTTTGGGGAAGTTCGCATTTTGAAGAAAAACTAAAATTATTCAACTTCAGGCTACGGTAGACTAACCAAGCAAACTCAAAAACAAGTTAACAAATATAAACTTAAAACTTCGGCATATCGTAGTAGGACAATATAGGACATTAGGAATCCGGGGATCTTTGCAACTCCTTGCCAAATTAATCTGAGCAATGTTGCTAACAACCAATCTTTCTAAGCTTCGCCTCAATGCTTCTTTAAATCGTTGACACAGTAATTTACCCCCAGCATAGAATATATTATGAGTAATGTGCTTTTGAAAACATTTCGCAGCCGGTGCCAAAAAATGCAATATCAACAAACGGCTTGGTCGTGCCTGGTTCCCGCACGAACTAGGTGTCGGAAAAACACAAATTTGAAAGTGAAAACAACAATTGACTTCCTCGGTTGACAGACGACAAATTGGGCAAAGCATTCGAACGACCCAATAAAAAAAAAGTTGTACGGCTTTAATTCTGCCATCAATCACATGGTCTGCATCGCATTTCTGTGAACACACCAGCAATTAAATAAAGCTGCTGAGAATGAAATGAATGGCACGCCTCATTCACATTGGATCTTACAAAGTAGTTTACTAACGCTATTTATGACAAAAGGGGCGGATAATTACTGTAATCTAATTTTGTGGTACCTGGAAAAGTGACCATGCACCTCAGCACGGTGACAGGTTTTCATAAAAAGGTTTTAAAAAAAGAGCAATACATTTCAATTATAAAAATTCTCTGTATAGTGACCACCTGTGCATCGTGTACAGTAACCAGTGTGGACCCTTGAACCATAACCTGGCTGGAACTACTATAGAACGGTAATTCTTAAACTGCACGGTCATATAAAGCAAATGTGACCTTATATACAGCAAAATCTGGTAAAGTGACCACCTCTTTATAGTGACTACTTTTCATAAATTGGCTTTAGTGCAAATTCATGTACATATATAGTACATGCTAGTCAGAAAAAGTTTGGAAAACACTGTCCTACGCTAGAAGTACAGGAACCCGACCCCGTTTCGGGATCGCTTACGTAGATGATCGATCCACACCCTCGAGGAAATTATTACCCTTAAAGTTCCTCAGATGTAGGTAGCCTATATATATATATATTTCGCCCGTAATTTCCTAGAAGCGTCTTAACCCTGACATAGAAGTGCGCTAGAGGGCGAAAGGCTCCAACTTTTCTGCTCATAAGCTTTGAGAATGTCCCACAAATTTCGATTTCAGTTTGTAGCCAAACTGTCGTTTCCTGACACACTTCACTTGGAGGACAAATCGGTGTCAACCTCATTCCTATTAGAGGTGGCCGTAGAGAAGCCGGTGGACCTGCTGCAGGACCAACAAAATTGGGTCAAAATCCTTGAGGTTTTTAGGCGCAAATCGAAATATCTAATGGCTTGTTTTTATAAAAGAAATTCGACCTTATAAACAAACGAGTACACAATTGGGATTGTTGTGATCTTATCAAGATTACATGCCATATAGCCTTCGTATCGAGAAAATAAAACCGAAACCAGATCGGGGGGAAAAAATGTACTTCTGAACAACTCCAAGACTTCACCTTAATGCATATTACCACGTGCTTGTGGTGTGACAGCACAGTATCTCCGCTTATTGAGAACCCGGATAATAGTATCCCCCATTTATTGTTATCGGATGTTTTGCACATGATTTGTACTTAACAGTCAAGCAAAGAAAATTGTTATTTCAAAATATGCCATCTTGTTTAATCACAAACATGTAAGAAGTGTTTTGCATTACGCGTGGCGTAGTGGTTCAGAAAGTTTACCGATCGAAGATACGCAATGTCACGGTATTGAAACGTTTCGATTAATAATACAAATGCTATGGTCAATTGCAATAAGCTCGCCTTTTTGTACTCGCACTGTACATTGGAAGATAACCGCTTATTTGTATCAGCATTTCGCTTAATGGTATCATAAGAGCTCCCCCTCCCTCCTACGTGTAAAACCGGTCCTAGAACTGTTTCCCAGAGAAAGTGCTGGCAAGGTAAGGTCACATTTGCTGTTAGCTTGTTTACATAATATGGAATTGCAAGGAAAACTGAAGGATTTGTGCCTGAAACAGAAGACAGCCGTATTTTAGAGCAGTACGATAAATTGCCTAAAACGAGAATGCGGCTTTGAAGTTGAAAATTTCACAACCAATTTTATGCAGAATTTTAGAAAATCGTGAGGAGCCTCGCGCGAGTTGGAAAAGCCAAGAAGCTTTGGATCGGCAATCTACTACGGAGGAAAAATGTATTTTTCTCTTGTTATTCGCGTAATAGAATCACTCGGGTTTTGGTATCAAAATAGCCTGTGACAACCATGATCCCATCAAGGGTTAGTCCACTACATGCAAACAAGGGTGTCGGTGCGAACAATTTCAACCAGTTCGATGGGTTCTTCCGTTACGAATCGGCTCGTATAAATCATACAAAAATTCTGCCTAATGGCGTCACAGCATGTGTGTATTTCTCTCGGGCGTGAATAAATTAATGTGCCACTTCCTACTTTCTAGGTGTGCCAAATTTCGCATCTAGATGCCTTGCTCAACTCGCCCAATTTAACCTATTTGGCACACGGACCAAAAGCCTCCAATCGGATGTACTTTTTGAGCTTGGACACGTCCAATCATGTTGCCTCCAAGCACAAGAGGTCCCCAGCAATGGTTGACTTAAGGTCTTCCCAAATAACATGGGGGTGGGAATTCCATCGTCAATTCTCTCAGGATCAGTCAATACATCTAATGTAATGCTATATCTCATTGGACCATGATGTCGATGACGACAGTTTCTGGAATTATGCAAAGCAGTAAACCAAAGTTGTTGATGCAGAGATAGGCCCGTTTTAGGTCACAAGTTCTGCGTGTGGATGGCTGGGCCTCTTTCATCAGTATTTAGGAGCAATTCCTCCTACTGTATTTTGAAGGACGAATGCATTAGAAAAGCCAATCCTGCGAATGCGAGGGCCACTGGGAACAGCAATAAACAGTCTGATGACTCCACAGGTGTCCATTAAAATGCAATCAGAAATTAGTTGCTTTCGCTCTGGTGGACAAGAACCGGGCCAACGTCACGACACTGAATTATGCAACGTTGACCTTGCACCTGGCAACCTGCAGCAGTCTTTAACGTCACTGTGGCAGTGCCAACTTTTCGGCAAAAACATTCCCGAGAAATGCAGGTACATCGTGTAGTTTTATGAGGAAGTGAGCTAATTTTTAAGTAAAATTGAAAATTCCTACTGGTTTTCTCATCCTCGAGGGGGAATATCTCAGATATCCCTTCTTGGGTTTCCCGCGGTCTAACGCTGTGGATTCAGTTCCCATCTGAAAATGTAGTTTTTGGATGCTGTGGATTCAGATCTATCAACAGAAAACTTTCTTGGATGCTAAGGATTCAGATCTCAACTGAATGGCCTTTTCTTGGATGCTGTGGATTCAGATCTCATCTAAAAAGGCCCTTTCTCGGATGTTGTAGAAGGGATTCTTCGAAGTAATTCTACATCAGAGTTCCCACAAAAATGAAATTTCAACTTTCCATATCCGGCTATTACAGATCTATCCAATTTCCCTGGCAATCGTACCAATTCGAAAGGCCCCATTGTGTACCGCGTTTCAAGTTCAAGCAGGGCACGGCTGGATGTGCCGATTGCATAAATCCCTCGCCGTGGCCCCCTTCTTATTCTGATAACAGAAATCGCTCGTGCATATTTCTGTCACTTTTCTTTACCTCCGCAATGATTGTCCACTCTCGTCCTTGAGGATAAAATTCCCAGCCATAGACGCACGACTTGGTTCCCAGGGCGGCGCTGTTGGGGTCGACGAACATGTGGCACTGGTCGTACTTGCTCTGGATGCCGCTGGTCACTTTCGGAATGGAAAACTTCTTGTGCCATGGCCAGCCTTCCGGCAACTGTAACAACGAAGAGAAAAAAAAAAAACACATTTGTTATTACAGTTTTCGAGTTAAATCGTATGATGTAACAGTCAAATGTACTAATTTCTAACGGAGGACTCAAATGCGAATCGTGTGCCCTCCTAAGCCACCCTGCATCAATTCAGATGGAATACACTGTTTTTAGGTGGATTGTGCTTGACGGAATGTGTCACCATGTATCTTAACTATCAGAGTATAGGCCAACATGCTGCAGCTCTTGTTCTTCAACAAGAAACAAAATTCCTCGCATTCTTCACCAGAATTGAGGCGTTATATGACACCTAAAGTGTTTAAGAACCCAACACGCTGTAGTCGAATTTCAGGTGAGAGAGAGAGAGAGAGCAACTCGAGGGCAAATTCTTCCACGAAGTGACCCATCGAAAGCAATTTGCCATGACCTTTTAATATCGATTAAATTCCACGCTGAAATAAACCGTGTGGAAACTGGGAAATTTAGAAGAAGTCTGAAACCAAACATTTTTACCAAACACGATGACAGAAAAAAAAAAAAAAAAAAAAAAAATAAAAACAGCCTTCACACCTGCAAATTGTCTGCAGGCCGGAAGAGGCAGGAGGCCATAACCCCTTCAACATCAGGCGCACCCATGCAACCGCATTGCAACCTCTAGTAGTTTTTACAACAGATTAAACGAGCTATTCGTATGCGAGAAATTACAAAAACCTTAAAAGTATAAAGTGTATAATGAACAGGTGAGGGAAACCAAAAGTAGATTGAAATAAGCAGCATATGCACCCAAACATTTCCTTTGATTTATGGACTCAAATAGACAATACAGTAAAATCTGGTAAAGTGACCGTCTCTGCACGATGGCCACTTTTCAGAAAATGGTTTAGAGCAATACATTTCAATTATGAAAATTCTCTGTCTAGCGTGTGCCAACTATTTTGCTATTTTTCCATTGGCAATGCACCTAATAAAGTGACCAGGTTCAGTGTGCAATTAGGTCAGCGATAGCCAAGGAAGAATTCTCAGGGAATGGGCTAGGTGAATTCAATGGGGAGTGATATAAGAGTCATTTTGCATTTTACTGTTTTTATCACACAGCTTACTTTAGCCATTGCGGCTAGCCTCCGACAGGGGTTTCTTTAAGAGCAAGTGTGTAATAAGGCCCCAAAAAAGGGAATCCTCTAAATAAGACCCAGTTGGAGGATAGCCAGTGTGACTTTTCATACCACCCAGCTAATCATTATATGAAATCATTTAGCCTATGTGAAGCTTATATGAATTTTTTTTTCAGTCCTTTGGTGCATTCTTTCAATGACCAAGTTTTAAGAAAATATTTCTAAAAACGCCAACAGTTTCACTGAAAATTGACAGAGAAATTTGCTGGAAGGATAAAATTGAGATTAAAGCAACAAATATTTTTAAATCACAAAAAAAAAAAACAGCTCGAAAGTTTCAAAATTAACATATGTCAAAACCATGTTGCTATATTGTTCGGTGGTCACTTTCAACAGGTTTTACTGTAACTAATAATCACAAGCCTATATCAAGAGCAGCCAATTTCTGTGATAAAAACTCAGCTTTGGCTGATCAGCTGAGGTCAAGGCTGAATTGGTATTTCAGCCATAAGTCTCAGGCTGCTCAGCCACTACGTGTAGTACGAGGCATTGGCTACAGGGCATTCTACCCTATCACAGACAGCCTTTAGTATCAAACTATCAACACGAGGTACTCAAGGTTGTAGTTAGTCCTGTCAGTTTATAGGATACAAAAAAAAAACGATGGGAGAAGAAAGGCATTAAGGAGCAATTTTGAATGACGAAAATATTTGATCAGGGGGAACCGACTGGGTCAATCCTGGAGGCTTTTTCTGTTTCCTGCAACCGGTGGTATTTCGTGTTTTGTCAGGATATACCTGGTTGTTTTTTTATGCCCATCCGTGTGGTCATTTTACCACGACCTTGAGAAGGGCGTAATGATGATAATGCAAAATAGCTATTGGTGGACGTCAAAGGTATTGTGTACGTGCGTATACGAAAAACGAGCTAGCTTATCAATTAGCCATCAAACGGAAGGAAAAATAAACACGAGATGTTTAAAAATCAAAAAATCGGGTGGAAAATTCCTTTCGCAAACGAGTGACGTGTAAGCAAAACCTGGGAAAGTGACCACTTTTCAGAAATTGATTTTAGTGTATACATGTAAGTTTTCCTCTGTATAGTGACCACCCGTATGCATGCAGCTAGTGACAAATCGAATTTAACCATTTTTTGGGTGGTTACCTTTAGCAGCTATAGTTATCCTGTATATACTCAACTCTCTCATGTCATGCTAAATTAACAAAACTCCATCCCATGTCATTAGAACTAATTAAATGCATTTAGAATTTATTCGAATAAATACGTTCAGATGATTCAGAAATGTAGGCTATTTTGTAACGCATTTTCGAATGCATTTCAAATTGTCACGAAATAAAAAATCGGACAATTTTTTGATAGTGTACAGTAGATGAATGTCAAATGGATAAAATTCGTGACCAGCTCTCCAAAATTGAAAAAAAAAAAAAGAAAAAAACATGACCTCGCCGAGATTCTGTTTCGGCCGAACCTTGAAGGATAAAATTGAGCTTTTCAATTCAATTGGTTTAAAAAAGCAGGATAAGCCTTTTAAATTATAAAATCATCTCAAAAGTTTAAAATTAAGCATATCTGTATGATGACCACAATCCACATGTGTATACATACATACATGCAGCGACCAACTTGGTGCACATATTTTGGTGGTCACTTACAATACGATTTACTGTAGGCTAAATGTATACATGTAGTCATGATTGGAAGATGTATTCCACACAAAAGTGCATTTCATAACGATTGACATAGAGGAGAAAAGTGTGTAGAAACGTCGTCACGGATTCCCTGTTCAGAAATTATGAAACAACCCTTTGAAAATTGGGGAAATTTACAAGGCAGCCGCATCGGGAACAAGGGCGTACACGCAACGGCCCTGCCCGACCCCTTACTTAATCGCCGTTTACAATAAAAGTGTGTAAGGTTAGCAAATTCCTCTCGACTATAAGGTTAATTGGTCACTGCGTTTCTACAAATGGTGTACTATACATGCAGCGTTTTTCAAACTGGGTAATTCCTTGATTCATCGGTAGCCTACTAAATTTAAATTCCGCTGAAATGCAAATACATGTATTCAACACCATTTTTGCTTGGAATTCGCATTAAAGATTAAATAGCTGCATATAGGCCTTAAGCTGGCTACAGACTATCATCACCATGTCACATGAGCTCACGTGATATTTAAGCGTGATATCGCCCAATAAACAAACTGATGTCACACACGTGATAGCACGATGGAATTTTTTAAAACAGATTATATATATATATATATATATATATATTTTTTAAAATGGAACATATACTCGAACGTACGCGAAATACTAGTAATACGGACTTGAGCATGTGATGTCACAAAGTATGTAGGTCCAGCCGAGCCAGAAAAAAACAACGTGTCATCACACGTGAGGCCAAGGGGACTATAGTTTCAGTTATACATTCATGAATTACATATGCCTACTGAATGATTCCCAGGTTAGGTTAGGTAGGACACATTCAGTTCCTTCGTTCTGAATAGAATTTTACAATTTTGATTTGAAGCAAATGCTCCCATTTCAGGAATAAACAAACTCTCTTGCTTGACATTTTTGGCTAGGAGCCGCAAGTAGCCTACTGCAGAACTCCTTCAATCTCGAATACTTAAATATTAAGACTTGATTGATAATTACCCTGCATGTGTGTGGAATGGATTCGCCGTAGAAGACCATGCTCATGTGATGAAATGTGATGGGGAAAAAATTGCAGCACAATAAAATGGCGACGAGTAAGTGAAATCCTCCTGGCTTGCCCAAATGGTGCAAGGCACCATCGACGAAGGAAACCATGACACCAACTAGAAACGAAACGACACAAATAATGATTACATTTGAATTGTTATTACACTGGTGATTGGGAGAAGGAATTGTGAAGTTATAGGCCTAATATCATAAAACAAACAAGTGCAATGGGATAGTCCTGCTCCAACAAAATGCTATTCCGTGGAGGTCATTATCCCCAATAATTCAATTACGATCTTTGATCTTTCTGCCTAGTTACCAGTGTTTCATGGACATGCTTCGGACACATACAAACAGGTTTTATTTTTCAAGAAATCGTAAAAAACTCAAGAAACGTACTCCACTCTCAATCGCATTAAGATTTACAACAAAAAAATCCATTAGCTAATTTAAAGAAAGTATGAAAATGTAACATTGTGAAAAAAGAAAACATTTTGTTCAATGCTGAGTAATTTATGTAGGCCTAGGCCTACAGTTGAAGGGCCAACATGGTGTATCAATCGATGGATCATATACGAGAAACGATTAAATTTTGAAAATCCCATTACAAGTTTTTTAATGGACAATTTAATCCAAAGTCGATTTTCATTGCTTTTGGGTAGAAAATTAGGAAGTTGATTTTCCAGTTCAATCGCTAGATCAATCCTTGAAAACCTGAGTTTGGGTGGACATAAAATAGGCGGTTTTTTCATCATAAAGATCAGAATTTTTGATTCCTTGCTTTCACGCTAAGGTACTTTTGCCTTTGACGTCAATACGTGAATTCCAAACCACAGTAAAATCCCGGGAAAGTGACCACCTCCTTTATATGTTGACCACTTTTCATGCCCAGTGCACATTAGAAAAATTCTCTGTTTATAGTGACCACACAGTGACCAGTGTGTGCCATCTATTTGCTATTTTTCCATTGACAATGTACCTAATAAAGTGTCTGGGTTCATTCTGCAATTAGATCAGCTTTATTGAATCGGCAGGATAAATTGGACGCGTAGGGGGCCGTATCACACTACAGCCCCCTTTGCCGAATGGGACAAATATAAAACCAGATTCCAGCAGACGTCTCGCATGAGAGCGTAAATGTGTCGTATTAGTCAAACAATAACCTGTCTACGTCTCCGTAACCATGGCTTTGTCCAGAAGCAGACAAAATGAGAGACAAGATAGACTTGAATGGATGTGCAGAGCGGACATGTTATGTCGTCTTGATCAAACAAGAACCTGTTCTCTTCTGCTTCGTAAACAGGAATTTGCCCGAATACAGACAAAAAAGAAAGTTACAGTACGAAAAGCTCGAAGAGAACAGGGTGGAAAGGAGAAAATTATATAAAACAATATTAATTCCTGCGGGGGTCTCATGTGGAAGTGTCGAGCGGACATGTTGAGTCGTGATGGTCAAACAGGAACCTGTTTGCGCCTCCGTAACCAGGAATTTGTCCAAATGCAGACAAAATGAAAGACAAGATAGAAATGGGCTACGATAAATTTAAGGGATCTCAAAGCGGAAAATTTTAATACGGCATTCCTGTTGGCGACTCGTTTGGAAGAGTAGAGCGGACATGTGCCGTGTTGGTCAAACAATAACATGTCTGGTCTACACCTCCGTAACCAGGAATAAATTTATCCCAATGGAGACAAAACTGAATTCGTGAACGTAGGCTACCTATATATTGCATGAATATCAAATAGTTTTTAGACTTATTGTCTGCTGTCGTTATTTATTTACAGGAGTAAACTTGAATCCATGGCTACGAAAGAGCATACAGATAGCTCTCTTATTTCCTGCACACAATTACATATTTACAAAAAAATACTTAATCCAGTAGTATAGCTGAACAATTAATCCCGAATTTATGTTCATTTCATCTTCACTTCATTCCTACTTTTGCCAAGAGTTAATCCTGTATGACGTTGTTGTACAACCCCGATATATGGATGAAACGCGGGTTATATATCCTATTTATTGAACACAATTACTTACAGCTTCTAAAATTCGATGTTGTAAACACAATTATTCATGAATGTGAATTTAGGAGGTGAGTGGGAAGGCCACCGTACCAGGTACAGGACTGCGCCAGTCACCAGAGTTCACTCTACGAAAAATACCGAGAATTCCACTACGAGTATAAGCTTACCTAAAGTCCCTTTTTACTCCTTTTAATTCTGCAGACAGCGTTTGCGAATATATTTCTGCAACTGAATAAATATCCTGATCCTTAAGTAGTCGAACATAATTTGGAAGGGAAATTTCGGAAGCAACACCAGTGGAACTTCCTATAGCCACAGTATGCAACGCGTTCCATTCGACGAAACCACTTCCAACCAGCGACTGATCGCGAAAGCACAAGAATGGACGATTACACGCAGAGCACGTAGCAGTTTGCTGCCTCAAACGCGTTTAATACTTTAATATAAAATAAAAAACTTCGGGCAAAAATCCAAATCGGGAATCGAAAACCCGTTTGGTTACGAGGCGCGTCATCATCATTCGCAATCGCAAAATAGAAAACAACAAATCCGCGAGTGCGTTTCGAAACTTCCGTGCACGAGCCGCAGTGCGAATCGAAATTTAGCGCTCTGCAATGTATTGCTTCTTGTACAACGGGCTGAAAAGAGCGCTCCGAATCTTCCTAATAGCTTCACTATAGTGCTTCACGTTCGAAGAGAATGAAATGCTACTTCTTTTGAACGGAAGTATCCATATTGAGCCAATGAGCATCGATGTACTATCCTGCATTTAGCTACAAGCTTATGATGGGAGATCATCGGACACTGCCTCCTCCTCAGGGATGGGATTTCAGTGCAGGGTGAGGAAATGGGTGTCTTACCATAAAAATTAGTATCCTTAAACATTCTCAAATCAATTTTTAAAAATGTATTTCTTACATTTTAAAGACACTTAACAAAATATATGCTCTTGGCCGAATTTTAACCGAAGGTGTGGCCGTTTGACCCCATCCCATGCATTATGGGAAATTTAGAATCTGGCGTTCTTTTTGAATGAATCCATTCTATATTTTCGTTATTTTTGTTGTTCTAAAAAAAAAACCGTTTTGAAAAGTTCTAATCTAATTTTACTAAAAACTGAGTTGTTTTTTTCTGAACAAAGTGTTAATTTAATTAAAGTCATCTGAAATGGTAAGGACAAGAATAAAAAGTAGTTCTAGTGAATTGGGATTTTAAAGTCGATCTCACTAGGATATATATAGCATCGAGTCCATGGCTCATGGCCACCAGCTGGATTTAATTGCCCTGCCCCACACACGGTAGAATTGATCACTGTTTCCCTTAAGTTCGAACCTCTTGTCCAGAAAACTGAAGAGAAACAATGAGTAAAAACACCATCTAAAGCCCCGTTCTCACGGAGCCAATAAAGCCGCGACTCTCCTGTCATTGCCGCAGTTTCCATCGTGCGAACAGTTTTTGAAGTCACAGTCGCTACGTTGCCGTGACCGCATTGTCGCATATCAAAAAGTTTTGATATGCGGCATTATTGTCACGCAAAAACAGTGCTGCTTTTGGACTATTTTAGACTATGAAATTAAATTTTCAAACTTAATAATTATTAACTCTGAATAATGTATCTGGTTTGGCTTTTCGCACAATGCATTCAATGAACTGCTTTCGGTTTTTTATAAGCTCTTCCTCGGAGCTATGGCAGCATTGGCAAACATGACGGAATATATTTTAAAAAGAAAGACATTTTGACCGCATCGTGTGAACAGGTAAAGCCGTGACGACAGAAATCATGACATTTTAGGACATCAATGTCGCGGCTTTATTGTCTCCGTGAGAACGGGGCTTAATTCTGTGGAAACTGAAGTCAAGGCGACATGTCGGGTTCGTCCTGTTCAGGAATTTGAATGATTTTTTGATTCCAATTTTCCAAACTGTATAGTCCGCTCCCGTCATCATGGAGTCCAACATATACCTTGAGTTATGCAAAGAGCACACATATTGACTACTCGATTCACACATTTCACTCAGAATTTTCCCGCTTAGCAAATCAACGTTTCATTTAGGATTTCCACCAAATACAAACCAATACGACATGATGGTCGCAAACCCAACGCGCTGCTCAAAAAAATTGACCCGATTGCTTCTTGCCTGCATGATTAATAAGCGGTGTCATAATTTGATGCTTTACTCTGTTCGAGCGAATTGAAAACAACGTGTTTGTTTTGAGGACTTGATTCGTCACATGACGCGACCATCCACTATGTTTTTCCAGGGTGTCCACTAAATCATAAGAAAAAAATTCCCTGAGTTTTCCAGGTTTTCCAGGGTGAATTTTCTCATTTTCCA